>SCDS01001723.1:0-10698 GCA_004149465.1 Drosophila nigromelanica
GTTTCAGGCGAGGAGCCACATGAAAAACGCGCTGCTGATAAATTGTGCGCGATAAAGCGGCTTGAAAAGGGTTTTTGGCATGAGAAATGGCAGCAGCCGAGCTGAAACTGCCCAGCGGCTCTCGCGCTCTCTCTCTCTCTCTCTCTCTCGCTCTCGTCTTTTCTCAACGTTTCGTGCCAGCATCATCAGGACAAAGAAAAAACAGCAAAAACAAAGCAAAAGAATTTGTACGAAAATTTTTGCGCTTCGATTTGCCAGCAGGCGCTTTTGATCAATGTGCGCCGTGCCGCATTTGGTATCCCAGACCCAATGTCAACTGCAGCCTCACCTTTTATTTAGCTGCTGCTGCTGCTGTTGCTGTTGCTGTCGTTGTTGTTTTTAGCCTGGTCTGTTGCCTTTGGGCCTGCGGTATGCATTGCGCCGCATAACTGCAGGCATTTAACTTCTTTTTTTTTCTTTCTGTTGTTGTCCTTTTTGTGCGTTTTCCAAGCAACTCAAGAATGTCGCATTTTTGTGGCGACAAACAAAATATTTCTGCCAATATTTCGTTCCAATCTTTCTTCATAATTATTTTTAAAAATGTTTGTTGGCTTATTTTTTGCTTCTTCCACGAAATGAAATCAATAAAATGCGCCATATTTATGGCTATCGATTTGGCTTTTTTCCCTTCTTTCATTTCTTCTTGTTTTTTTTTTTGTGGTTGTTGATAATTAGCTGGGTAACGGGTGGGCGTGGACTGCGCCGTAGGCTGCAGCAAGTGGGTGTCTATGTCTGCGGAGACTTCAGCTCCAGCTTCAGCTCCAGCTCCAACTCCAACTTCGACACATGGCACACTTTTGCGGCCCACACGACCTGCGACCCACGTAGCCCTTTGCATAGAATCTCCGCGCGCATACAATATAATCAACTAGTAGTAGGCCATGCAAATCGATGGCAGATGTACAAATGTCTCCGCTGAGGCAGGCAGCTAAAACAGGTCGCTGACTAATGATAACAGCAACGACAGTCGCAGTCGGGCGCGACACTGCGCCTGTCTCCGTCTCCGTCTCCGTCTCTGTCAACTGTCTCTGTCTCCGACTCTGACTCTGTCTCTCTGAATCTGCGTGGGCTGCTAATTATTGAAAACGCCAACTGAACTGCGACTTGCTAGCGCCCACTGCCTGCTTGTTGTTGTTGTTGCTGTTGTTTTTTTTTTTTGTTTTTTATTTTTGTTATTTAAGTTTTTGTTCAAGTTGTTTTCATTGCTTCCGAGCGTTAAATACAAAAGACTTAGGCAACAAACTTGCGCTCTCCAGCTTTTGCTATTTCCGTTTATAATTCGTATGAAATACGTTTGATTTTAATAACTTAGCATTTGCATTCACCTGTAGCACATAATTCAACACCTACCTGTGTCTAATTAGACAACGGCTCGAAATTAAGCGCAGCCCACACACGAGCTGATGTTCCGCTGAAATCAACCATGAAATTTATTTACTTTCCCTGTGCTAAGTGCTGTTGCGCCCTAGTTTCTGTATATGTCTTCTTCTTTTTTTTAATTTATAATTTACCAATATAAAGTGACCCTATATCCGGTAATATATCTGACTTTCTTTAATTTGCTCATATTAAATAATCTCAGATTGTTTGCTGACCAAACTTGTTCTTAACACGATTAAAAAATGTCTACTAAAATTAATCTTCTACATTCAGTGATATACCCTCGATATTTCTGTGCTTTATATTAAATTAAGCAACTATTAATCATGATTTGTTTTTTCTTTTTTAAGAAAAGTTGATTTTAAATCAAACTGCTATTTTCGTAAATCTCAAATCTCATAATTTATTATACATCTGCTTATTAAATACTTACTCTATTTTTGTTATTTTTTATTAATATATAGGAATTATGTAGGAGAAATCTTGCCTATATTTCGAGGAATTTCTCATTGTTTCTCTAACTTAATCGAAACTTTAAAGATAATGAAATGAATCATTCACTACTTCAAATCAAGTAATTTTTATTAAACTCCAACCTTTTCCCTGGTTCTCTTTACAGTTTGCATTGGCACAAAGAGTCGCCTTTCGGTGCCCTCGAATCGAGACCACCATTATCGCAATCTGCGCGATCGCTACACGAACTGCACCTATGTCGATGGCAATTTGGAGCTAACCTGGCATCAGGATTCCAATGTGGACCTCAGCTTTCTGGCCAATATACGCGAGGTGACATGCTACATTCTGATAAGTCATGTGGATGTGACCAAAGTGATATTCCCAAAGTGAGTATAAAATGATTTCACAGCAACAAACAGGTGCTAATTCCAATGCCCCCCATTTTTAGACTGCAAATCATACGCGGCCGCACGCTGTTCAGCCTGTCTGTTGAGGAGGAGAAGTACGCCCTGTTCGCCACATACTCGAAGATGAACACGCTGGAGATGCCCGAGCTGCGGGACATCCTTCAGGGCTGGGTGGGTTTCTTCAACAATTACAATCTGTGCCACACACGCACGATCGTGTGGCGCGAGATTCTCTCCGGCGTCAACGATCACTACAACTACACGTACAACTTTACGGCGGAGGAGCGACCGTGTCCCAAGTGCGATCTGTCCTGCGAACGTGGCGCCTGCTGGGGCGAGGGACCGCACAATTGCCAAAAGTTCAGCAAAATCACCTGCGCCCCACAGTGCGCCCAGGGCCGTAACTTCTTCGACGATGGCGTCTGCAAGGAGGAGTGCTCCGCCATGCGCAAATACAATCCCACGAACTACGAGCTGGAGGCGAACCCAGAGGGCAAGTACGCCTACGGTGCCACCTGTGTGCGCGAGTGTCCCGGCCATTTGTTGAAGGACAATGGCGCCTGTGTGCGCAGCTGCCCCTCGGACAAAATGGCCAAGGACGGCGAGTGCGTCGCCTGCAACGGCCCCTGCCCCAAGACCTGTCCCGGCGTCGCAGTTCTCCACTCGGGCAACATTGATTCGTTCAAGAACTGCACCGTTATCGAGGGCAACATTCGCGTTTTGGATCAGACCTTCTCCGGCTATCAGGATATCTTCACGAACTTCACTCTGGGCGATCGCTTTATACCGATGCATCCCGATCGCCTGGAGGTCTTCTCCACGGTGAGGGAGATCACCGGCTATCTGAATATTGAGGGTGTGCACAGCCAGTTTAAGAACTTGTCGTACTTCCGCAATCTGGAGGTAATCCACGGACGCCAGCTGATGGAGAGCTATTTCGCAGCGCTGTCAATTGTCAAATCGTCGCTGTCCAGTTTGGAGCTGCGCAATTTGAAGCGGATCAACTCCGGCAGCGTTGTCATCCAGCACAACAATCATCTCTGCTACGTGGGCAACATACGCTGGTCGATGGTCCAAAAGTCCGAGGAACAGAAGCAGTTCATCAACGAGAACCTGAACACATCCGAGTGCCGTAAGTATACATATATTGATTTCGGATATTGCTAGGACTACCCAACTAACTCCGTTCAAAATTGGCGATAACAGGCAAAGCGGGTCAGGTGTGCTCGGATCAGTGCAACAGCGATGGCTGCTGGGGCGCCGGACCGGATCAGTGTTTGAACTGCAGGAGCTTCAACTATAACGGCACCTGCATCGCCGACTGTCGCAACGTCTCCAAGTGAGTGACAATTGTAGTTCGTATTTCGAATTTGTTGGCTAAACCAAATCTAATTGCAGCACGTACCAGTTTGATGCGAAGACCTGCAAGAAATGCCATCCGGAGTGCCGCAGCTGCTCGGGTCCCGGCGCCGAGCACTGTGATGAGTGTGTCCATGTGCGCGATGATCAGCACTGTGTGACCGTCTGTCCGGACGATAAGTACGCCGATTTTGGCATCTGTCGCCAGTGCCACGAGACCTGCGAGGGCTGCACGGGACCGAACAATACCATCGGCCATGGGGCGTGCAATACGTGCAATTTGGGTATTATCAATACCGATGCCACTGTCCGCTGTCTGCGCAAGACGGACAAATGCCCCGACGGCTACTACTGGGAGTATGTGCATCCGCAGGAGCAGGGCGCCCTCAAGCCGCTCGCCGGCAAAGCCATCTGCCGCAAATGCCATCCGCTCTGCGAGCTGTGCACCAACTACGGCTTCCATGTGGTCACCTGCCCCAAGTGCGCCGGCTACAAGCAGTACAGCCAGTGCGTCGCCGAGTGCTCGGTGGACCATTATGCGGACGAGGAGAAGCGCGAGTGCTTCAAGTGCCATTCGGAGTGCAAGGGCTGCATCGGACCCGGGTCCGAGGATTGCCTCGCCTGTCGCAATTACAAACTGTTCGCCGAGGGCGAAGCTTACGATAACTCCACAATGTTCAACTGTACGTCCAAGTGTCCGCCGGAGATGCCGCACATCAACTATCAGTCGCACTTCATTGGACCCCATTGTGTGTCCAGTCCGGTGAGGGACGCCAAGCTGGCCGCCGGGCTCAATGTGAACATGATCATCATCATCTTTGTGGCCGTTTTTGTGCCGGTGATCTTTGTGCTCTGCGTGATCATCTACATCTGCCGGCAGAAGCAGCAGGAGAAGAAGGAGACGGATGACCTGGCCAAGGTGTTCTTTGGCTGCGAAGACTCCGAACCGTTGCGTCCATCCAATATGGGCGCCAATCTCAGCAAGCTGCGCATTGTGAAGGACGCGGAGTTGCGCAAAGGCGGCGTTCTGGGCATGGGCGCCTTCGGGCGCGTCTACAAGAGCATCTGGGTGCCGGAGGGCGAGAATGTCAAGATACCCGTGTCCATCAAGGAGCTGCTGAAGACATCCGCCGCCAAGTCCAGTCAGGAGTTCTTGAACGAGGCCTACGCAATGGCAACCGTCGAGCATGGCAATCTCCTCAAGCTGCTGGCCGTCTGCATGTCCTCGCAAATGATGCTCATCACGCAGCTGATGCCGCTCGGCTGCCTGCTGGACTATGTGCGCAACAATCACGACAAGATCGGCTCCAAGGCGCTGCTCAATTGGTCCACACAGATAGCCAAGGGGATGTCCTATCTGGAGGAGCGGAGGCTGGTGCATCGCGATCTGGCCGCACGCAATGTTCTCGTGCAGACGCCCTCGCTGGTGAAGATCACCGACTTTGGCCTGGCCAAGCTGCTCAGCCTGGACTCCAACGAGTACAAGGCGGCTGGCGGCAAGATGCCCATCAAGTGGCTGGCTCTGGAGTGCATCAGGCATCGGGTGTTCTCCAGCAAATCGGATGTTTGGGCATTCGGTGTCACCATTTGGGAGCTGCTGACCTTTGGCCAGCGGCCGCACGAGAATATCTTGGCCAAGGATATACCCGATCTGATCGAGATGGGCCTCAAGCTCGAACAGCCCGAAATCTGCTCCCTGGACATTTATTGCACGCTGCTTTCGTGCTGGCAGCTGGACGCCGATTTGCGGCCGCCATTTAAGCAGCTGACGAATGTGTTTGCTGAATTCGCACGGGATCCGGGCCGATATTTGGCCATACCTGGCGATAAGTTTACGCGCTTGCCCGCCTACACGAGCCAGGACGAAAATGATCTCATACGCAAACTGGCGCCGACAACAGACGGCGTCGAGCCGATGGTCGAGGCCGATGATTACCTGCAGCCAAAGGCGGCGCCCGGTCCCAGCCATCGCACCGATGGCACCGACGAGATACCCAAACTGAACCGCTACTGCAAGGATCCCAGCAACAAGAACTCAAACAGCGGCGGCAACGGCGGCGACGACGAAACCGATTCAAATGCCCGCGAAGTGGGCGTCGGCAATTTGCGCCTCGATCTGCCCGTCGATGAGGACGACTACTTGATGCCCACCGGTCAAAGCAATCCGAATGGCGGCAACAACAACAACAACAATAACAACAGCAACAATCCCAACAACAACATGGCCACAACAGCCACCGGCTACATCGATGTGATTGGCGTAAGTATTATTAAAAAATATAAGAAGAAGAAGAAGTGCTCTCCGGTGTACCGAAATTTGAATATTCAGCAAATTTGGATTTGTAGTAGTTTTATTTAATATATTATATTTGCATTATTATTGAAATTTTTTGTTAAAATATTACAAAATAATTGATAAAGTCAAAAAAGAAGCTAAGTTCATTTAGTTAATTTAGCAAGAAGTCTGCGGTTGACTGATAGATTCTATGGCAGCTATATAGTTGTATGCTAAACAGTTGTTACTGATAGACAATTGAATTTAATTCAAATACTTTTTTAACACTAAATATTAATTTACATTAGATTAAAGAGCTTATACTAAATAAATTCTTGTTATTCAACAGGTGCCTGTTAGCGTGGATAATCCGGAGTATCTGCTGAATGCACTCAACGCTGGCGAGGCGCCGATACCCACACAGACCATTGGCATACCCGTGGCGGGTGTGCCCGGCACAATGGAGGTGAAGATGCCGGGCAGCGAATCCACCAGTTCCGAGCACGAGTACTACAACGATACACAGCGGGAGCTGCAGCCGCTGCAGTTGTTGCGCAGTCGCAGCACAGAGACGCGCGTGTAGCCGTCAGTGAAACACACACACACACACACACACACACACACGCACACTGCCAGAAAGAAACCGAAAAGAATCAATCTTGCCACGTAGTACCCAAGTGCCTTTGAAGCCAACGCCAGTTGCGGATGCAGTTGCTCTGTGGAACGGCTGCTGATGTGTGCCTTCTGAATGCTGTTATCATAGATAAAACCCATTCGTCTGTAGTTGTATAAACCCCCCAGCATAGTTATATAGTCGTGTACATTACTATCGAGATAACACTGATAACACTGTAGCGTAATTAGCCAGACTACCCCTATCTATATTGTCTATATCCGCAACTTTAGATACTTACTATAACTAGATGTGTATTTTATAGTAATTGTAATTACGAGAAAGAAAAAAACACCGATAGTGCATTTCTTAGAAGCCAGCTAAGCCATGAATATAGAACTTGGCACAATCCCTATCATACATTTATAGATCGGATGGATATACGTATTTGGGGATTTGTTCAAGTTCGGGTTTTGCATTGGTCGCCCACTAAGCTAAAGTTATTTCTAGTTCATGTAGCGGACTGTTTCAGTTGTAACCAACATTATATTCTCTATATACTATACATAAATATGATATATATTTATGAGTTTTTTTTTTTTTAGTTAATAGTTTCCAACTGTGATATAGTGCCTAGATAATTCTGCATATTTAAAAACGATTTTTAAATACTTGAGAAGAAATTCGACCGCGGTCAAATTGAATTAAAGCCACAATTTTTATACCTAAAATAAAAATAAATAAAACTGATTTGATTTGAACAAAACAACAAAAACAAAACAAAACAAAAAAACGAAAATAAAATAAAACAATAAATCCCGATCGTGCCATGCATCGTTTATGCAATTCTCCTAAAGATTTCGAATATTTTTGTTGGCACAATTAGGTTGAAACTGAAAAATAATCTTAAGATTCGTAGTCTATTTTTATATTGATCAAAGATATATGTAAATAATATATACAATATATATAAATATGATTAAAATACTTATATGTATACAGTTAACACAAAATCTGTACCGTATCTTATACACATGTAGATTTGCTCTTAGTGCAAGCAATACATTTTGCATATACAATTTTTTTTTTTTAAATAATAATTTAATTTAATTTAATTGGATTTAGTTTGCAAGTACCTACGCAAAGATATGCATATACGAGTAAATAAAACGATTTTAAAATAAAAACAATGGATTTTTATTCTAATTTTTTGAAAAGTGGACCTGAGGATTATTTTGGGACTGTAATTGGTAAAATTGTAATGATAACTGGCTCTTATTTCATTTATATGCAAGGGATATTGTCTTTGAGTAATCATATATAAAATATTTTAATATATCTATAAGCATACATATTTTTAATGTATTTTTTTAGGATTTGAGAGAGTAAAATAATAATTTAATAATTTTAATAATATCTTCTCAATTGTGTATCGGTTCTTGCGTTCCACATGAAAGTAAGATCCAATACTGCCACATTCATCAAAGCGCCACCTATCGTCCAGCTAAAAGTAAACGTAAGATAGATGGCGTTGGCGCAAATGAGCTGACCGCCAGATGGCGCTTGATTGCGTTCGACCCGTTACTAAATCAAATACATATATAAATAAAACAAATTTTCCTTTTTATTGTTTTTTTTTTTTTATTTTTTACTTTGAAATACGCAATTAGACAATTTAATGGATTTTGCTAAAAGTGGGCGCAAACTGTGATTTTTTTTTTTGTTTTTTGATTGAGTATTTATACTTTGCACATATTGTAGAGCTTGTCGGTATGTATATGTATTATGTATTTGCATATGTATATGTATATTGAAAAGTTAATCCATAGTTTACATTCATAAAAGTTCAATTACATCAATTATGCACTACAAAACTATTGCTGTGAGTTTAATTATTTTGTATATAGTTGTTTACTTTTCTTTTTTGTTGTTGTTGTTCTTGTTGTTGTTGTGATATCTACGTATTATAAGTTATGCTTTAAGACAATTCACAAAACTGTCTGTACGGCTAGTTTTATGCAATTAAATAACCGAAAGTAAGTTTATAATTATAACCGTATTGAAAGTACTTAAAAACATAAACAGAAATTATGTTAAATATGCCGAACTATGCGGAACTACACAACTTAGGCCATAAGCAAATTAGTGCTAGGGGCTCTGGGCTTTACCTAAAGTACTAAAGAAATACACGTATGCGAGCTGTGTGTATTTGTGTTTGTGTGTGGGCGAGTTGACTGTCAGCAAAAATCTAATTGATATAAACATTAAGTAACATTTGGTTTTTTTTAGAAATTTTGCAAAAATCACCCGCACCCAAAACGCAGCACCGCCCAACCCACGTCCCGCCCACCCTAGAACCCCACAAAAGTTGCCCCACCCCTTGGGGGCAGCAATTAGTGCGCGACTCGCACATAGATTACGATTACACAGTGCCCAGAACGTTGACGCAGACGCTGACCTGGACATGGAGCCTATCACATTGGAACGCGACGGACGAGCAGATACTCGGAGAACTGCTGTCCCTCGACGCCGCCGCCAGTGCTGGCCTCGATGGTAAAGCCGACGTTGAGCAGCCGTGTGAGGACCTGCAACGAGTTGAGCTTGCAGTAGCCGTTGAGTGGGAAGCGTATGATTTGGCGCCAGTCGCCCTGGTTCCAGGAGACGCCGCTGCGACTCGATTGCGTTGCCTGATTGGCCTCCGCGAAGAGCTCATCGAGCAGCGCCCGTTCGGCCGATAACATAATGCGTTCGCCCAGATCTGGTGAGATGTGCAGGGCGACCACCTCATAATTGCATTCCGGCGCACCGCTAGTCCTTGGGCTGATCTTAATGTGACGTGCTGGCGGTGTGGGTGGCGCCACCAAATAGTTGCCATTCCGCACCCGCTCCTTGCGCATACTCTCCAGCTGCTTGACCATTGCTGTCCGCGGGCCATTCAGTACACAGAGAGAGCCAAATTAGCAACAGGTAACATGTGGTTAGATGGTGGTAGGGGGGTGGTTGGGGATAATAATACTTACGCTCCACCTCATAGTAGCGTGCCTCCTCCAGCAAGAGCTCGAGGTCGGGAAAATCGTCGGCAATCAATAGTCTTGAGTTTCTCATAAAGTTAAGTATATGGCGAAACATGCCCCCGTCCCGGTCGATGAAGTAATGCTGCTTCAGCGAGTCGAGCACAATGGGTATCTGTCCGTTGAAGAGCTTGGCCAGCTTCGATTCGGGATATTTGGTTAGCGTCTCCAAGGAGCTGGTGTATATTGTGCCCCCGACATCGATGTGAACCGGGGCCGTGTACCGCGATGCGGCCGCCACACACGGAATGCCCGAGATGGGCTTGTGGTTGTGCAAATAGGAACTGGCGCCCGCCGAGGAGCCGCCACCGCCCGGTCCGGCCCCGGCAGCAGCGGCTGCTGCAGCAGCGGCGGCCACAGCTGCCGCTGCCGCCGCGCCGGGCAAGCCCAGCGGCGTCACTGAGGAGCTGGCGGGCGGCGTCGGTGTGGGCGATGAGGAATTTGAGATCGTTGGCGAAACGGTGGGCGAAGCGCTGCCAAAAAAAAAAAAGAAACAACAAAAACAAAATGTATGTTAGCCCAGTTGAGTCGAGAAATTGTTGTTGTTGTTGGTGTTGTCTTTTACCTGATTTTAATATCGTTGCGAGCGTAAATGCGACCCGTGGAGGATAAGTCGCGCGGCTCGAGGCCCTTTGCATCTCTTTCGCGCTCTCGATCCATATCGCATTTTTTGCTGCAATCAAAGGTTAAATAAAACAAATTAGCGACAGTCTCCAAGAGGGGCCTGATGAGCTTATGTAAGCCGCAGTCGCAGCATGAGAACCAATTTGGCCAAACAGAAATTGACTACAGCTCGATTACGTGCAGCCAAAGGGCGCAGACAGACGAAGGGCAGCCAGTTGAGGGAGGGAGTGAGCGAGGGATGGAGGGAGGGAGGTAGGAAGGCTGCACAACAAACGTGACATAGCAAATGCCCAGGAAAACGCTTTCGGGCATCGCCGCGCCTCAACATGGCTAAGAGTTTTGTATATAGAACGCAAAGTATTTCATATGATTCTGTGGGAATATTTGGCTTTTCATTGCGTTTAAACTCACATTGGTCGAGGAACTTACCCACACAAACACTGAAAGATTGCCTGCCTGATTGCTGCAGTTGCA
>SCDS01001724.1:0-16854 GCA_004149465.1 Drosophila nigromelanica
ACAGCTGTCAAATGTTTGTTGACACACACAGACACACACACCCGCATAGCTCCCACACCCTGCCTGTGCCTTGCAAATTAAATAATCTGTTTTTTTTTTGCTTTTCTTTTATTTTCGTACTTGTATTATTATAACGGTTCGTTTTGATTCGCTTGCGCTTATTAAAATGTATCCTGTCAACGTTTGCTTCTGTTTTGATTGGTTTTTGTTTGGCTGTTGTTTTTTTGTTGTTGTAATTTTTGCTTGTGTCATTTTCTGATTGCCGTTTTTAATTAGCTGCGTGTACCGTTAGAGCATTTTTTTAATCAGCGCCAGCTGTGTGATTATATTTGTATGCATAAATATAAAAATATGTCCATTTGTTTTTTAATGGGTCTTGCTACCATTTCCTGATAACCGTGCACTGCCCTTCATTCTCTTCCACACCTCCCAACCCCACACTCCATAATTTTTGTTGACTAAGAGTAAAACTAAAATTATATCTGCGTTTAAGCAAGTTTTTAAAAATTGTGTCAACTTTCTTGATTTTTAGGTTCTAGGAAAAATTGCACAAGGCCAAGCAAAAGCGATCAACAAGCGGAAACACAAAGTTTTCTAGCTGGTAAAGGTAAAAACAATATAATATATGCAACATAATCAGTCAAGAATTTTGGGATTAAAAAGTACAAATACTTTTGCAATTTGATCAAGAACAAATTTTTAAATAGAAAAAAAATACAAATTTGTCTGAGCCCTAAATATTAGATTCAAAAAGATAAATTAATCCCATCTTTAATTCTTAAATTTGTAAAGCTATTTTAAAGTAAGTACATTTTTTTTGATTTTGGAGATTGATGACAAGATTGTTAAGGATATCTTGGAAAACAACAAATTTTTAAAATAAGACAGATGATTTCTATTGCAGCTACATGAAATATATAGTGGATATAGACGCCAACATGCTTATATGTATAATGTCTGGTCTTTAAAACTTAAAAACATGCAGACGGTCAAGGCTTTTTCGACTCCACTAGTGATGCTGACCAAGAATATATATATATTTTTTTTTGGGTCGGAGACGTCTCTTTCTAGGTCTTACAAAAATTTGCACAATCTTATTAATTTTATTCATAGTCTTTATTTTGAATAATTTATTTACTTCAATATTACATTAACTTATTTATTGTCGAATAAGAATACATAAATAAAATGAATTTCACGTGCAGTTAGTAAGACTTTTTTTTTGATAATTTCCAACATCTGGTTCTCGTTATCGAGCGATCACTGTGTGTGGAAAATTCAGTTGTTTCTAATCAACAAGTGCGTGTAAGTGCTTGAGTCTCTCTTCTGGGAGCTTGAGGCGCAACAGATAACGCAACTAGCCGATAGTTCTCGCTGCGGCTCTTGATATGGTTCACCAAGTGACCTACAGATAGCCAAACAAAGGCCGTTGTATCTTTTTTTTTGTGGGGGGCTAGTGCAATAAACTGCTGCAAACGTGTGTGACAAACAACAACAACGAAGAAACAACGCTCTTCTTCCCCTTCTGTTCTTTTATTTAGTTATTTCTTTATTTTTTTTTTTGCTAGCATCTTCTTTTGCTACACATGTAGCAATGTTTTTGATAGTTGTTTTCAACTGCGCTTCGCACAGATGTTGCTTATCGAGTGGGAAACAAAAAAAAAATAATAAAAAAAATAATAAATAAATAAATAGATAAATGACACAAAAGGGAATCTGCGTTTCATTGCAATCAATATAAAAACATTTAAGACGGCACAATAGCGCCCTCTTTTGCATTTTTGCGCATTGCCGTATAATATAGAAACAAATAAAAAAAACATAACGGTAACACACAACCATTTTGAAAGTATTGGCTGGCAAAAGATAATGAAGCGAAAAAATGCCAATTTAATTTTTAAAAAAACTAGATTGTTAACAGTTAAACGCACCTTTAGAAAACGCTTGGAATTTCCATAAATCAATCGTTCACATTTCCAGTCAATTTATTCAAAATTAAATGCAAATTTGAAAATTCAAATATTGCGAATTTAGACGCCACAAAAAAAACAAAACAAAGGATCAACAATTTTGATACACACGCGTAATTTGAAATGAAGCCCACTAATAATTTATGTATGGCAATGCGTTTATTGTTTTCGGCGCACTATTCAAATTCGGAGCTTGTAAATATATTTCAAATTCAATTTAATTTCTTTTGTATGCTAATTTCTGTTGCTAATTTGCACAAACCGTATTTGATCTCGTTTGTTAATTGTTAATGTTTGAATTATAAATTCGTTCACATACACAACAACAAAAATATAACCCGAAAAAGAAAAAAACCAACGGCGAAAAAATTAACTAACTGAAAAAGATCGTCGTCAACTTGCGCTTAACGGAAACGCACATGCAACGGGCCGCGCGATTGATAAACAACTGAAGTTTTGGCGCGCGAGCACAGCTCTTGTGCAACCAGGCTGCAGAAAGCACTGAAATACCAAAAAAAATATCTGATATAAAGAAAACCCGCTCGCCTGGTCACACCAATACAACGAACAGCTGGTACGCTATGTTAACTTACAGACTAGCAGCTGTGTTAACAGAGAGCTGTTTCACACTTAACAGAACATAGGCAGGCTGTTAAGCAGCTTTGATAAAAATGAAACAAAAACAAAATTAATACTTAAAGCACATAAATATCGTAAACTTGATATTTACTTATATTCCTAGGTTATTACATATTTTTATTAAAAAATAATTGCAAAATATAGTACAATGCCTTACCCCAGATGGGACTCGAACCCACAATCCCCGGCTTAGGAGGCCGATGCCTTATCCATTAGGCCACTGGGGCTTGTATAAGGCGTTGACAAAACTCGGTTATAAGCTACAGTTGTTGCCTAAAAAACAACAAAAATAATACACACAAAGAAATACTAACACAGTTGTGCTAACAATTGAAGCAAACAAACGATTTTCGACACAAAAAGAATGAACAATGTTCTCATAATAGTTAAATTTTTATTAACATTACATAATATTTAATACATACACAATAATTTCCTTTACTTAAACTATGGAATCGTGAGATTTCAGGTGGCTGCACCGCTCAGATCTATGCTGAGCAAAATAAATAAATAATTAGAGAGATGCGTAAAACATGAAAATATGAGAATTTTGTTAATAATACGAACAACTATTCGGACATTAAATTAGGAGGAATGGCAAACAGGAATCATCAATTTTGTTGTTGTTGTTTTCCACAGACAAACACGATCCATAAATACACATAGTATACAAATCGGGATGAATTAAAACTCAATTCGTCATCTCGCCATCGACGTCCTGCCAGAAAGGCTCCGAGAACGTATCGGACTCGGCATCCTCCTGCGGCGCAGCTGGCGAGGATAGCTCCAGAGCCTCATTCGATGTTTCCTCGCAGTCCAACAACCATTCGTGATTCGGTGTGCCGCAGGGCGTGGCCGTTGTGCCCACATTGCCAGCAACGCTGCCGCTGCCGCCACCGCCGCCGCCGCCGCCGCTCGACTCGTTGCCTTTGCCAGCGCTGGCGGCGATGCCGACGCCGGTCCGCGACGCCTTCGTCAGCGCATTGATGCCATCCAGAGCACGCCGGAATGTGGGATCTAATCTGTAAAATTGTAGTTACAAAATAATTAGCAACAATTTGCATTGTTCACAGAAAATCGAGTGCACAAGCTTTAAATTGCTTACTCAACATTTTAAATTGCTCGATTTGCCATGCCCCCAGTGGGCGTATCCAAAAAATCTTAACATCTTAACCTGTTGTGGGCATACACGAAAATATATACCAACTTTCAAGTTTCTAGCTTCAATAGTAACGGAACAAATTGCATTTATACGGACGAATATTCGAGTATTCCACAAACCCAATATAATCTTTTTTCTTCTTAAACTAGGATATAAAAATTGTTTTTTTTTTCAAATTATTTGTAATCCTTTCTAGCTTCAAAAGTAACGGAATAAGTTGCATTTATACGGACGGACAGCAAAACGAATATTTAAATATTCCAGAAACCCAATATACTCTTTTCACTTCTTAGACCAGTATATAAAAACATAGTTTTTTTGAAGTTATTTGTAAAACTATAGGAAACAATTCTCCAAAATTAAGTTTTTTTTATAAGAAACTGCATAGTTTCTCAAGATACCCTAACTCATAAAATTAAATTTTGTATAAAATAACTAACTATATATGCTACATATAAAGCAGATATGGTTTTATGTTTAGCCAGGGTATTTCATGCGTCGGCAAGCCGAAGATTTTAAGCTGTTCCACAGACTGGGATTCCGGCAGAAACTAACCTCAGCGCCAGTGTGTAATAGTGGAGGGCGCCATCCAGATCCTTTTCGACGCTGAGCAGCTCGGCCAGCATGGTAAAGAGCTTGGGATGTGGATAATTGGCGACCTGTTTGCGCAGCAAAACAATCGCCTCCTGTGTGGCGCCCTCCTGCTGCAGGATGCCGGCCATCAGTGCGATGCCGGGCGCATAGTGCTCATCAATTTCGAGCGCCCTCTCCACAAATTTGCGGGCGTTCCTCGCATCGGGACTGCCCAGATGGAACAGTGTGCCGCCGAACATGGTGAAGCCGCGCGGCGATGTCCGAAAACAGCGTACGGCCATCACGCACATGCCCTGCGCCTCCTTGCCCAACTTAAGACGCAAATAGCAGGCGACGAGTCCCTTGTAGACCTCAAAGCGATACGGCGCCATGCATTGGGCACTGCGGAACACATCGATCGCATCCTTGTGCCGGCCGAGACGGCCGAACAGTTTGCCGCGCAACAGCAGCGCCTCAATGTTGCGGCCGTCCATGGCCAGGGAGCGCTCGGTGAAGATCAGCGCCCGTTCGAATTTGGCATTCATGTAGGAGAGCTGGGCGTGGAGGAACCAATGCGGCGAACTCAATTCACCGGTTGTCCGAATCTTTAGCGGCGATATCAGACGATCCTGTTCGGGCTTCTTTTTGCTGTTCACCTCGTAGACAACGGCCAGCGGACAGAGCGCCTCCATGTTGTGCGGATTGACCATCGCCGCCATGCCCAGATACTGCTCCGCCTGCACGTAATCACCATAGTAGTACAGGCACTTGCCAATCTTCGTCAGCAGCTGCTCGTTTTGGCGCAGCGATGTCGTCTCGTTCAGCTGCTGGAACGTTTTGGCCGCCTCCCGATGCTTGCATCCGAACATTTGGGCGTGCGCCCTGATCCACGTGCTCAGCCATTCGATGTACTTGGGCAGGGTGGCAGCTGTTAGTAGGGCTATTCAGTTAATCAGTTCAATTGCCATTTAAAATATATATATACATATATCAAATTATTCATAATTCGTTTATACTCGCTCGTTTGTACAATGTCCGTTCGTCTGTCGTTGCTATGGAAGCTAAATGCATGAAACTTTAAATTTTTATACTCGTGTTAGGATTTGTAATACATTTTAATTCAATCAAATTTGTATATCTCCCTCAGCTTTAAAGCTAAGTACATAAAACTTGTTCAGACAGATTACTGACGACCTTCTCTAAAGATCGCACAAATATTTTTTAGATGCGCCCACTGGGGGCGTGGCAAATCGGTGAAATCAATATATCTTAGGGGCGGTTAAGCTGCGAAAATTCATATCTCCCTCAATTTTAAAGCAAGAATCACAAAATTTGTTAGACAATTTTCGGATGAGCTCCTCTAAAAATCGAACCGAATAATATTGGCCGATTTTGATTTGAGATTTTAGATCCAACCGGTTCTAGACCGATGTTCATATAGTTCCTATTTTAAAGCCTTTCAGGGGATATTTCCGACCCTATAATTTATACATATATATAAGGGATATAATCATGAAATTTTGTATAGGTTCGTCTTTTCATTGCCAGCAGCCCATATGTCGAAATTCAACGGATTGGACCACTATATATCATATATATGACATGGGAACAATCGGTCGAATGTGAAATTTTTTAGCAGCATTTCCGATGGCTTCAGGGTATAAAATGAAAACTGGTTCGGTTTACGGCTTTGGTTTAACGATCTGTAGCTCAGGATACGCACCATTTACGACCATGGAATGGACCTCGAAGCCGGCGATGCCCAGCTCGATGAGCGCCTCAATGGAGGTCAGTGACATGGGGCACTCGCGCAGCACATCCTTGAAGGCGACCGCAATATCCTTCTTGGCAATGCCACGGCCATGGTGGTGCATCAGCCGGCCCAGCAGCATGTTGTGCCGCGGCGTGCGCACTTTGACCGCCTGCAGTGTGCTGATGGCCACGCTGTACTCGCCCAGCTCCCGATAGCAGACGGCGATCTTGTAGCGCAGCTCTGCGTCCTGGAACGGCGGATAGGACGTCTCGATCGCCGACAGGTAGCCGCTCTTGAAGCGCAACATCGCCTTGCGCTGGAGCACAACCGCCTCCAACTGATTGCAGGCGGTGCGATAGTTGCGCTCCTTGTAGTTGGCATTGCTCAGATAGAGCATCGCTTGGTATTCCAGCTCCAGTGTGGCCACATTTCGGTCGTTTTGCAGCACAGTGCACAACAGGCTCGCCTGCAATTTGCATGTGCGTGTGTGTGAGAGTGACAGAGACAGAGAGAGCGAGTGTTACAGTGCGTTTGTATTAAAATACTTCATATAATACTTAATACAAAATGTTGCCTTGCATGGCTGCTATCCGACGCGCCAATTCTTTTATAAATGTTGTTGCTTTTTTGTTTTTGTTTGCCAGCGGCAAGTGGAGAACTGCGCGCTGAAGCGGCAAACAGATGCGACGGCCAAGCCCGATAAAATATCTCAACTTACCGTTGGTATAACACATTCATAAAGGCCGTCATCGTAGAGCTTTTTAATATTGGAAAGCAGCGCGTTCTCCATCTTATTTGATGTGTTGCCGCCACAGACAACAGACAGCCATGCAAACGTCTTGGTTTGTTGATATAATATCGATAGATCACAATTTGAGCCAATTTTGTTATCGGTATTTTTTATTGTTGCCAATCTGCCATCTGTGTATGTGTGTTTATTTAGCTGAACAACACTGGCTTACATACATATACATATATTAGAGCTGTACATAGCAGTTCAACTTAAAAAGTTGGTTCAGTTTTGTTGAATTGGTTCATCGTTCGTTTTTTTCTCCCTATTTTGTACAATACAGATAATAATTAATTGATTTATTAATAATTATATATTTCGTTCATTAAAAATTTTATATTATAGTTAATAAATATTTGATTTATTAGTATTAACTACCTATTGAACAACACGCAGTTGTGGATTTATCAAATTATAAAGCAAAAACAACAAACTCGTTTACTTAAGAGGGCGGTTTAATTGAACTTGTTTAAAACAATTCGATACAACACTTATATGTATATATATTCATATAAATATGTGTGTGTAGTAAAGTAATTAGAAAATTCTCAATAAGTATATTAACACGTTTAATTAGCAACAGCACAGTCCAGAATTTAATGAGCCACAGCAGCAAGAAAAGTTCACTCACTTGCGAACCAGCTCGCGTAATTGCCGGCTCATTTACCGGATTTCGATAAGCACACAATATCGAGCCAAGTGTTATGGCAATAAAGAAGTATTTCTTTTTTAAATAAGAATTAAAGAGTCCCAATAAAAACTGGCCATGAACATTGCACGTCTCGCCATTGAGACGGCGCTCTGCCGGAGTCTACGCACACACACATACCAGCTGCAAGGACAGCGGAGGCAGCCGGTGCATCCACAGTGGCTGCTAAAAGTCAGTAGACGACGCATGGCCACGAGCATCACAAAGGACACCACCGAAGAGGCAACCGGAACGATCACAAAGCAGGCCAAAAGCCGTGTTGCCGGCGGCGTTAAGACCCTGCCCCGAGTGGACGAACCCCTCGAGACGGCTCTGTCGCCCAGTCGCACGCGTGCGTTGCGCAAGAAACGTCTGGCAATCGATGAGCTCTCCGCGCTGGGCTTCCTCAAGACACGTGGCTACACGACGGCCGACGAGTACAATCTGGAGGAGTTGCACGCGGCGCTCAAGCAACAGAATCTGTACGAAACGAAACGTTTCTTCTCCACCGATAATCTGGGCGTCGAGCAGAACGTGCTCTTTGTGACGGCCAAATATCCGACGGGATCGCAGCCGCGCGAGATATTCTTCTTTCGCGAGGGCTCCGTGGTGTTCTGGAATTGCAACGAACAATGTGCTAAATTTCCTGCGCAACTTTGAGCGGGAATCGTATGTGAGCGCCCTGGTCCATGGCGAGAGCGAGGTGATGCCCTACACGTACATCTCATCGACGGCCGTCGATGTGGAGGGTGATCTGGTGGCGGATTGCAGCGATTTCAATGTCGCATCGCGCGCCTTCTTCCAGAATGGCAAATTCTACGTGACGCCGGATAACGATAATTTCCTATACAAGTACACATTCTCAAATGCGATCGCCCAGTCCATCAAGCTGGGCATTTGGGAGGCAACGCTGGATCGATATATCGATTCCATGGAGTATTTAACCGAAGATCTGAAGCGTGGACGTCGTTTGCGCATTTCGCGCGCCTCAATGCTCCGCAAAACGGGCGAATTATTTGCGTTGAGGCACTCGATTAACTTATCATCAGATCTGCTGGATGCACCGGATTTTTATTGGGATCGCGAGGAGCTGGAGGGTCTCTATTTGCAAGTCTGCTCATATTTCAGCATATCTCGTCGCACCAAGGTGATGAACGAGAAGATCAATCATTGCGTCGAGCTGGCCGAGCTGGTTTCGCACAATTTAAACGATGCCCATCACATCCGGCTCGAATGGATGATCATTATACTGATTATGGTCGAGGTGGGATTCGAAATATTGCATTTTGTCGAAGGTGCCTTGCATCAGAGCGATGTTAGACATGCCAGTCCGTTTCCAATATCTGAGAATAGTGCCTGAGCTGTTATCCATTTGCAGTCTGTAAATTGTTTGAGAAAATATACATATTTCACGTTTTAAGTACATTTGTAATATTGATTTTAAATTTGGGCGCTTTTCACACAATTATCGGTTGAATTGGTCGGCGCGGCATTTGAGGGATTTATATCGAACTTTTACCATTTCTGCATATTTAATGACGACATACATTCCAATTGTTGTTAAATATCTTATTGCGCATTTTTTTCTTCATAAACACCACGATTTTAAATTATGGTTATTCTAAAAGAGAAAATATTAATCGAACTACTGAAACGCTGTGTTGCATGCCGATTATTACTCACCCGATAACGCATTGATAACAATAGCGGCCATCAGCTGTCGCGGCGACTTGTGCAACAACATTTAATGTGCTTTAAAGAGAGAGAAGAGTAAAGCAGAAAGGAACACACAATGCACCTGACTTTGGTAAATTTCTTTAAGAAAACCGTACCTGGTCACATATTTCGCGGCAAGCGGCGACTCGTCAAGCCGGTGAGCAAACGTGCAATGGACACATTGACCCGCGAATACGAGCGCCAGGAGCACATCATGTTCCTGCTGCGGCATCCCTATCTCACACTGGTAACGTTACCCACGTTTTAATCAATTTCATTGAGTGCCAAAACTGTTGCTGTTCCTAGGCGGAATCTTCGGGGCATGCCAAAGAGCTGCAGAAGCGCGACAAGCTAGTGGCCAAGTGGACGGACGAGCAGACACGCAGCAAAATGAAGCCACACGTAACCATCGCGGAGCGGCTGCAGCATCTGAAGGTCAAGGAGGCCTGGGATTGAATAGTTAAGGAGAAGAAGAAGCTAACCCACAGCTAATGCATTGCAAATTATAGAATAAATATTGTACGGATTAAAGCTTATGTAATTCTTTGGAATTGAAAGCATTTGGAGCAGCTTTCTTGTCGTCTCCTTATATCCTGTTTACAAAGTGCAAGGCGAGCATATTGGTTTTGGGTGCATATCTCAACAAAATCACGATAAATTCTATATACCACAAAGCTAGAATTTAAGTTAGACATTTTTAATATAGTTGAGGATATATATCTTCCTGATCAGTATCAGGCTAGAGCGTATATAGCTTTAGTTGTCTGTTTCTAAACTTGGTTTAAATCGGAACCCTATATCATATCGCTGCCATAGGATTTACCAGTTGAAAAACAAGTTTTGTGTATAATCAACTTTTTTGTTTTCCAAGATAACTTCAAATTTAAATATCTAGATATTTTACCTTGTCAGCGTCTGCACGCTTCTAATATATGTTCCAAGTCACATCGGAGAAATTGCTTAAAAACTGAATTTTTAAGATACATAAACACTGCCAAAAGGATAAATTGGAAACGTATCTCTCAAATATGATATTTATATAGAACCCAACTAGTGCCGGCAATTAACTTCGTATTAAGATTTCTTTATCTTTTATTAATTTGATAAATGTTTATATATAATATATATATATATGATGCATATATATATTTATATGTATACTTGTATATATTAATATGAAATTTGTTATGTACATATGCAAGCATATATATATAGTATATACACATATATATGTTGAAATACATAAATATATATATGCATATAACATGTTTTGAGGCGCGCATTCAGAACAACTCCGGCATCTTCGTTTTATATATATAAAGTATTTTCTAAACTTTATTTTAAATTTAGTTATGCCTACGCATCGCTATTTGCATTACAATTTTTTTGTTTCATTTTTTTTTTAATTTCAATTTTACTTTTGAAAAGCATTTTGTTTTAAACATTTGAAAAGTTTGCTAATTGAAAAATCAAATTTTCCAAAAAAGGGAATGAGATGTTACATTGGTGTTTGTTAGTCTTTCGAATGGGCGTAGGGAGATGGGGGGCGTGATCACAACAGATTCGTGGCAATGTTATAAATATTAATGCGTTAAAAGGTTTGGCCATAACTTCAATAAAACATTTTGTAACAATTTTAAATTAACTTTTAAAAAAATAGATTTATATATATATATATGCGTGTGTGTGTGTGTATGTATGTAAGTATGTGTTGTGTATATATGCATACTTTTCGTGTATATATATATATATATACACGTTAATAGTTGCTCCAGCTAATGCTAGCCGTTGAGTTACTGTGGAATTTCATGTCGCAATCCGTTATGAAATGCACTCAATCCGCGCTCAGAGGCGCCGCGTTTACCTTTTTGCCCGATGGCGGCGCTGCTGTCGGTGCTGGCGCTGGTGGCGATGGCAGCGCCACGTCCGTCAGCTCATCGTCGAGGTCGCGGTGTGCCCGCCGCTCCACATAATCATCATCCTCCTCCTCGTTCAAATCCAGCTCCACATTGCCATCGCCGGCGGCATGAGCGGGCGTTTGTGTTGCCGCGGACGCCTCGGCACCGCTCGGCAGCGGCGGCGGCGTGCTGGAGAGCATGGCCACGGGCGAGGCGCTGGTTGTGGCTGCCGCGGCGCCATCACCCATTCCGCGCTCTCGTTCGGCTGCGGCTGCAGCCGCTGTCGCGATGACGCTGTGCTCGTTGCCCGGCGTCATCGGTGAATTGGGCAGCGGGGAGTCCAGCTGTTGCTGGCTAAACTCCTGATTGGGACTCTCGCGCGTGAACAGGCCCATCTTGGATTCGGCCGGTGCACCGCTGCCGGCTATGGCCGTGCCCTCGCTGTCCGTGCTGCTGCTGATCAGCGAATGGGCGACGGTGGGCGCCGCCGGGCCGCTAACCAGATGCGGCGGTGCGTGTAGCGGCACATGCTGGTGCTGCAGATGCGATTGCTGTTGATGCTGCTGCTGCTGCTGCTGCTGGGCGACATGGTAGCGTGGTATGTCCGCCTTGCGCCAGAGCGTGATCTCCTGCTGTTTGAAATAGCGTCGATCCTCCGTATCCATCAGCACCAAGTTGAGAAAGTACTTGACAGAGAACTTCTTATTAATGTCCCGCATGGTCGGCGTCAGATTATAACCAGCAAGGAATACGCGTATCGGTATGCTTTCACCCTTAACGGGCGCACCATCCATAATCTCATATTTGGCAATTGTTTCGTTCTCATTGAAGATGTTCGGACCGGTGCCGGTCGATTCGCGTTTAATGATCGCAATCTCCATGTGCTTTATCTTGATGCGAACGAGCAGGAAATATATTTTGCCAATGATTGTGTCCTTCAAATGATATTTGCTCTTGTTGTATTCAAACTCAATGTGCAGGCAATCCTCGATGCCCACCTCCATTTTGATTGGATTGTTCATCTCCGGATAGCTGCAGAGCGTGTGCACGGCAATGTCCACCTCCCGGGTGATGTCGCTAATCCTACGCACGATTGTCGCGCGCAAAAAGTAACGCAATCGCACATTGGAGCCCGCGTACACCTCAAACTGTTTCTCCACGTTGGGAAAATCGAAGGGATAGCTGTTGTTCTGTATGAGATCACCGGGTCGGGCCAATGCCTTGGCCAAGCACTTGAACTCATGATGATTGCCCCGATCGTAAAACAATTCAATTTGGCCAATAAACTCGATCTTAATACCCTGATGCTCCAGTTTGCTGCCGGGCTTCTTCAGCGTAACGTTTACCTAGAAAATAGCAAGCATTATAGTTGTGAGAAAGTCAGAAAAATATGCATATATGTATGCGTATGCGTATATATATGTTAGAAATTATCAGCATATCCAATATTTATGTTTTTTAATGGGCGCTGCTGCTACTGCTGCTGCTGATAACAGCTGCTGCTGCTCCCTGGCGGCCACAGGGTGCACAAGGGGAGGGGCAGAGGCGGTGCTTCCGCAACTTAACGGAAATGCCTTTCTGGCGTTCAGTCTCACCTTGCCGGACACGGTTTCGCCATCGTAGAAGAGGAGCATGTTTTCCACTTTGCCATCCTCGCCTTTGACCTCGGCCGTCTTTTTGTTTTCGGCACCATCGAACACAATTTCGATTTCGGCCGATTGGCCAAAGCCCAAGAAATTCATAATTGAGAAATGTTTTTCGATTTCGCTTTCGGTTTAAGGTTTTTCGGTGTTTCTTCTTTTTTTTCTTTTTTCTGGCTAAGCGCAGCGAACACGTTAATTGGAATGTTTTTTGTATTGCTTGTTTGTTTTGCTTTTTATCCTTGAGGTGAGTTGTATTTTTGCCTTCCTCTTTTTTTATTTGTTATAAAACTTTTGATGTGTGCCAGGCCTGCAACTGTAATTTATTGGGCGTTTTTGTATGTGTGTGAGCTGTGTTTGTGTGTGTGTGTGAGTGTTTGTGTGCTGGCTGCTGTTGGTGTGTAACGAAAAAAAAAGAACATATCGCCGATTAATCGCCTGGTCACACACAAAACATAATAAAAACTAAATACAAATGGCAAAACATCGCGATAAATAGCAAGCAACACTGTGGAAAAGGCCGGCTTTTGAAATACTTAGCAGCCCTCGTCACTGCAAGCTGTGCGGCCCTGGCACAATTTAAAGGCGCAACGGGTTTTATTGTGGCTTATATCAAAACGAGCGTCCATCGGCATCTGCGGCTGGGACCATCCAGTTTAGGACCGAGCGCCATGCTCGATACGCAATCCCACAGGCAGCCCATATAATACAATGCGATGTCTAAAACTTTACGGATAATACTCTTTGAAGCCTTAGAGCTTTCAGCTTGCGATTCACTCGACGACAATTTTCTAGCAAGCATTTCTTGGCGCATTTTTAGCTTACTGTTTAGGGAAAATAAGTTGCTAGAATTCATTTTAATTATATTTAGTTTGGTATTTTACCGCTTCAGTTGTGCACAGGCGTCAGCATATCCCAGTGACTTTGATCTAATAGTAGCCAGCTCCTGGGACATCTCAATTAGCTTGCAAATGAACATTAAAGTACGCGTTCTATAAAGCTCCAACAATTCTACCGTCTGTCAGGCCGAAGAACTCAATAATTGTAACAATATTTATGGTACACTCAGGGAAAGGAAACCAAGCTTCGAAAATTTTAAAGTTCTTAACTTGTGCGCAAAATTCGTAATTCAAGGCGCTTTTTTTTTATGACATTTTACATTTTATGGTTATATCAAGTACGAAAAGTTCTTGAGAATTTGTACTTAATTCAATAATGATGGGTTTGTTTGTACTAAATTAAGGAGTCGATTAGGAAATGAAAAATAATTTATGTTAAATTTAAAAATATTCCAAGATGAGAAAGAATATCGCCTTCGTAACTGATAAAGAAAATATACTGTATAGGGGCAAAGTCCCCTAGAGCGTAGGGAATTTTAAGAAGAAATCGTAACGAGTTCTGTGCCGCCTTTTCTCTGAGTGTATTGCTGGTCTTATTGTGTTGTGTTGTTTACCCGTTCGTTCAAAATGTTGTTGCGCTCCAACAACTTCTCGTTGATCAGTTTATTTTGTTCCACTCTCACCGCCAGCTTGTCCGTTTTGGCTGCCTGTTGTTTCAGCTTCTGTCGCACACAGTGCAGCTCCAACTTGGTCTTCAGCAGGGCCTTGGTGCGGTCGCTCAGCTCGGACTTGAGGCGGATCAGCTGATCGAGCAGCTTTTGCCGCTCATTGCGGATCGTAGAGCACTGTGTGGAGCGCACAGTTGAGATTTTGTTGGCAACTATAATACATTTGATTAGATTGTCATTCGCAATCTTTCGCTCCTTTAAGATCAGCTCATAGCAATGTATTTGCTTTGTGGCTAAGAACAGCTGACGTTAGGGGGGATTATGAAACGTATCCAATAAAGCTGTATTTGGAGTTTCTACACCCACCAACTTCTTGAATCGCCAGACTGTTGCCGTCACCTGAAGATAATCCCTGTTGCGGGCGCGCCAAGCGTCGAGCCAGTTGCTCATCATGTATTCCATTACATCCGCTTTAATATATATGCTCAACGTACATCTAATAAAAGTATATAAAATATATATGTATATAAATATATATGTTTTGAATTTCGAATTTTAAAATTTAAAGGCGCTGCCAAATTTGGTTCGATTCCGGTTCGTACGAACAGTTAAACCGAACCAGTTGCCAAACAAATTAGTAAAATCAATATGATAATAATAAATCAATGGTTTGGTTAATATGCAATATTATTTATAATAAATGTATTATATTTTATTTTGTATTCATTTTCACATTTAAAATTGTGCAGTTTGTAGTGCAGTGTTCACGAATTGGACTTTCAAGGCAAGGCAATTCGTTTAAGTCGAGAACACAGCCAGGGATGCGTTTCATTTTGCTCTGCGTTTGCAGCCATGGTTATGGTGCAAGCAATTGAAAGTAAAAGCTTTGTTGTAGAATAAGAAAATGCAACTTATTTATTGTACAAAATGGATTTGCATTGGTACAAGAGCTCGACACACTGTCATGACATAATTTTGAAATTTATCAATTTAGTTTACATAATCTATATATATTGTATATATGTAAATACATGTAACTGTCGCGTGTGGGTGGGACTTGTACGATTTAACAAAATTTAACAAATGTTGGGCGTTCACACGTAATACTATATGAATCTCTCTCTTCCTCACTATATATAGTCATATATAGATGAATCTCTCGTTGCAACTAATCACACACATACATACATACATATATGCATTTATAACTGGCATGGATCGAGTGAGTAATATTATCGATAGTCGATAATCAATTAGCGCACTTTGGGCAACGGCTTCTTGAGCATGGCTGTCCAGCCCTGGCGATCCGTCTCATCCTCAATCTGATTGCGTCCCAGGCACTTGCCCTGCGAGATGAGCTCCGCAAATTGTGCGACAATCGGATCGCGTCCGCACGACGCCACCGCCGTAACGGTATCGGCATGATTCACAAAATAGGCAACAAACTTCATATCCTCGAGACTGCCATCAATGATGACATCCTGATAGGCGCCATAGCCCGCATAGCGTATGCCCTTGCCAAAGAGCATGGTGAAGAAGAACGGCACCGCCTCCATTTTCTTGATGCTGCCGCACATATTGATCGCCGCAATGCGGCCGTGATACTGCGCCAACTGATAATGGCCAATATTGACGCGCGACTGGGCCAAGCCATAGATATGAGCATTGGCAATATCACCGCCCACATAGACATCGGGCACATTCGTTTCGAGGAAATCGGTGACGTCCACCGAACCGTTCTTGTTCAGGCGCACGCCCGAATCGGCCAGAAAATCGGTGTTTAACTTTGAGCCGGTGCCCATGATGAGCAAATTACAGGGTATCGCCGACTCATCAAGCAGCACGACCTCCTCCAATTGGCCTGAATCATCAGCGATAATATCGGTGATGCCGCTCGACATGATCATATCAACATTATTCTCCTCAAAGAGCTGCTGGATACGGGCGCCAATCGCCTCGCCAAAGGCCGCCTTCAGCGGCACCGTGTCCCGTCCGATGACCGTAACGCTGGCCGCCTTGCCGGCGAGAAAGGCGGCCGCCTCCAGCGCTATGAAGCTGGAGCCCAGGCAGACGACATTCGTTTCGGGCGTGACAATATCCAAAATGGCCTTGGCATCATCGTATTCACGGATCGTTTTCACATTTGCCAAATCGGCGCCCGGAATGGGCGGCTTAAACGGCGTACAACCGGTGGCTATATAGATCTTATCATATTTAACCACATAGCCGTTGGAGCAGTGGAGCTCCTTCTGTGCGGTGACCAGCTTGTCGGCGCTAACGCCCAGCCAAAGTTCGATGTTGTGATTTTTGTAGAACTGCTCGTCGCGCAACTGAATCTGTTCGATGCCAATGGACATGGCCTTGGAGACCTTGACGCGATCGTACGGCAAATAGGGTTCACGGCACACAAAAATCAGCCGGCCGGTGTAGCCCTCCTGGCGGAGCGTCTCGGCGCAAACGGCGCCGGATGGGCCGCCGCCGATGACAATAAAACAGCGCTCATCCCGCCGATTACACT
>SCDS01001728.1:0-10374 GCA_004149465.1 Drosophila nigromelanica
TCTTATGAGGTGTTGCTATGATTCTTATTGGAACGGCATAATTTATTTGTTGTTAACTTATTCTCCTCTAGTAGAGAGTGCCAATTAGAATGTTCCGTTGTCGAATGCAGAATCCTCTGCCAATTGCAGCGTAGTTCCGTGGTAAATTCTCCAGTTAGGTTAGTTAGTCCAGTGTCTGCGCCGGTTGCAGCTGGAGTCCAATAACTTGGTCACCAATGCTTTGATGATTACGATGGGATTGCTAGGTGGGATCGCTTTTCTATCGCTAGCCTTGTAGCTTAGCAATGAAATAATATAGTTATATGCGGTTGTAGCCGTAGTAGTGCATTTATTGAAATTACGTGTGCCTTGTTACAAGCTAGATACAAAACTGAATTTATCAAAGAAGTGAAAATGAATCTAATTAAATAGAAAATTACTGAACATGCCATGAGTTCGTGGTCGGCAAGCCGACTCAGCATAAATACATATATGAAATATCGGCACAGTGCTTGTAACATAAGCAGTCGCCTGGCTATTATTCCCAACCCTTTAAGTTAAGAATGATAGGTAAGCATTCCGAACGCGCGGGTTGTTCGGGATATACCGTCGAGGGTCGTTACTTAACTTGTTTGTTAACTTGCCCGCTATTGGATATCCTGTGCATAGCCAAATAAAAAATACAATATACACGTACACAAACGCAATAAATTTCTACACAACCACACACAAACACACGCCACATTTGATTTAAGTACTTAGCACTCAATATTTGGTGCTCCACGTCTTAGAAAGATATGGTATAAAGGAATTTACGTTCATATGTCTAAATTCTTATATTTTGTAAGATTGGCAAGTTCCTGTAGACATACGAATAAACATTAGTTGTAGTTTCCCAGAGTTTCTAGCTTTTGAGTGTTGTGAATGTTAATCTCTCTCATTTGCAGGTAGAGTTCTTCAGCTCTGTTTTGAAATTACTTGAAATAGGGGTGCTTATCATCAATGGTCCAGGTCAAGTTTTGGAACTGAATTAGGAATGTTCCTCTCTCTCTCGTTTTTGTTGATTATTACCTAGCCGGCAGAATTGTTAAGCAATATCGATCCTTCGAATAGTTCTTTGTGGTGCGATACGTGTTTGATGATAAGCATCTTGCAATTTTGAGTTTGGCTTTTAGCCAAGTCGATCTTACCATATCTGTTAGTCCGTCTAACCGTCTGTCCTTCCGTCCGCCCGTCTGTATGAACGCGTCGATCTTGGAAACTATAAAAGCTATTTTTTGATTTAGACTCCGTCCATTGCACTCGCAAATTAAGTGTGTTTCATATAATCGAAAACTTTCCTTTCAAATGAATTATAATTTTCACCGATTTCCTAAAATCTATAAAAATATACACTCTTTAAATTTTGCATATTGTAAGAGCTAGAGACACCAAATTTGGTTTGAATGAATGAATAATATACTTAAAGAATCTATTGCAAAAGGATTCATAAAGATCGGTGAAGATACACAGAAGTTATTAGTGAAAACGTGTGGTAAAACTAAGCAAACTTTAGAAGCTCAGTAGCAGCAAGCGCAAGCAGTGCAAGCACAATCAGTGTATGTTTTCATACATTTCTTCGGCTTCCGAAAATGAATGTAATCTGCTCAATTACTGCTCCAATAGTAAAGTTCGAGGTATCTGTTGTCAATTAAAATGGCTTATTAAGATAAGGGTAAGCCAAGATCACGTCCTGAGAGGCTTATATTCGTTTTATCCTGGTAAACGAGTCTAACGCATCATTATCCATTTTAATTTGTTCTTAAGCAGAAATGTTCTTTGACAATCTCCCATTTTCCCCCTGAGAAGGAGGGTAATGGGCTTTGTTATTTTAGCAAAGTCTCGTATGAACTTACATCCTTTAGCGTTTTGGGTACAGAAAAAGCCTCACTAGCTATAATTTTTCAACCTTTTCAACATTGGTTTTACTACATTTTTGGAAAAACTTGCATTTGTCCATTTGAATTTTCATGTTGGCTTTGCCTAAGGTCGCGTAAACCATTTCTATGTGTTAAGATTGTTCATATTCGGGCTGACTAAAGACAATAATATCGTCTAAATATACATAGCATATCTTGCCGACGTTTTCCTTTAGGCCTAAGGCCTATGCATATATGAATAAGGAGTTATTTAAACCGAAGTGCAGTCTCATGGACTCGAACCTTCCTTCATTGACGGCGAAAGCCTTGTACTCAATATCCCTTTATGGGGATGGGATTTGATGAATACAGAAATTGCTTGCGCTTCAGCCAAGTACCTGCGCTTGCCCCCACTATAGAAATTTAATTCTTAATTATTTTTAAAAATCTATGCTAGCTCTAGCTCTTAGAGTTTAAGAGATATGTTAAAAAAAAACTCGAGACAAAAACAGACGATAAGAATCGATAATATGAAAGCGGTAAGAGTTATCGACCATTTGAAATAAATTTGATCTGCGTATGGTATATGCGAACTGAATGAGATCAAATTCTAGCTTTTGTAGTCTCTGAAATCGACAGGTTCACACAGCTAGACAGACAGGCGGATAGTCAAGATTTGTTTAACGTGGCTTTTACCCCCCTTGGGGCTGACTACTACGGTACACTTCTATGACACATATATGTCATATAGTCCATCAAGCCAAAATAAAGCGTCGGACAGCGCACCTATCGGTAACAATTTGAATGGATATTGTCGGACATGTCATTCTCCCTTTGCTTGGAGCGAGGCCTATCTAAGCCTCTGCTAGTCTATGGGTATATCGTCCGGTTGTAGAATGCATCTCCACGCCTAGTTAAAAAACTCCACCCGCATTTGGGTGTAAGCCACAACCACCCTGATACTCACCGAGGGACCGCAACCAAATAACCAGAATGGATCCAAGTTCAGTGGGCTCTGCAGCTGAAGCTGGAACCCAGATCTGTAGGAGTTCGTCCCCTAGATTTAAGTACTCTGGTCAGACAGCGTTGCATGGCACAAGTGCCACACTACCAATTGAAGCTTCGTGCACCCTTCGTAGCTATTACCAGATTAAAGTGGTCAAACTGCGGATCTCGTACTGCTGTTAAGTGCTCAGGGATGGCACGCCTTACTGCCTTGCAGATACCACCTGTGATGCCGTCCAGCTTATAAGAGCGAAAGCTGTTCAACCGGGCGACACACCCCAATCCCGAAGGCTTCGAGACTTGGAGCAGCTGCGTCCGGACTGGCTATGTCCACAGTCAACTCCGCAACAGGGAAGAAGTTGCGGAGGAGAACCCCCGCCCATTTTCTTCCTGCGTCCTCAGGATGAGCACCTTGAATTCGGTTATGACTGTCCGCAGATGAGTTGCAAGATGCTGAACAGATTCATGGCAATGCGTAGAAAAGACACTGAGGAGTTGCTGAAAGATTTCCTTCACCAGTTCCGAGTCGAACAATCGGCAGTTTGCATTCGCGAGCTTCCAGGACGGCAAAAGAGCGTAGCTCTCAACTAAGCTGCGGATATGCGTAACTTCTAGTTTGCCACCACGCGCTACATCTTGCCCATGGACGAATGCACACGAGCGACTGGTGTAGGTAGTGTTAGAATTCCGCTTCTTTGGCAGGGGCAATGATTGCCAGCATTGCAACAGAAACCGCAGTGGCTCGACTCTACGTTCTTATAGCGCAAGTTTTATGGCCTTGTTTATGATAAGTTGTATTGCTTTGTTTTCGAACACCTGCGTTTAATGCGCACACAAAACAATAAGAGCACTTTTACCACTATGATCGCAATTTGCTTGACACCAGCACTAGTCAGAAGTACGGTTGTTCGCGACATCAGCTGGAAACAAACTGACAGACAGGGCTAAAGCGACAACCAATTATAAAATTAAAGAGTATGTATGACTTATTTATATATATATACTGTTATTCTGTTATTATTTCGGTCCGTGCTTGGGCGCCAGTAAGGGATTTCTTTGTCTGCCAATGATGTAATTATTATCTTTATGTGTCTTTTAAAAAAGACCTGTTTATTCGTCGTGCTAATTTAGAACTAACTTATAGCGATAAACAAAAATTATGTTAAAGATATGTTGAAGCTGCTGCAGTTGCCATCGCTTTTGACGCTGTTGTCGCTGTTGCCTTTATCGTTGTCGTCGCTTCCATTGTAGCTTAGCCAAGCTGACCTATTCCATTTGGTAGAATGCGCTCACACAGCGCACTTGGCAAAATGTATACTCTGAGGGCATGTTTGCATACGCTCTTGTGTGTATATTTTTGGTAAACTTTGTCTTTAACTTATATGCACTTTATTGGATTATCCATCATAATGTCATTATACCGTTTTTAAGCTCACTTTTAATGTGTCAAGAATATAAAAAAAAAGTATAAAGCGACTTTATATATGATTACTACAACTTTATGGATATTGGTTTATTATTTTAAAATTTAATAACACATATAATTGTACAATGATAGAAAAACCATACTATGAATAAATTATTTATCCAATTTGACTAAAATCGTATCAAATGCATCAACTATTATTTGTTCAAAATATATCTTATCATCGGCTCCAACGACAAGCATTTGCGTTCCACTATAAAACTTTGATGTTAAATTTAAAATAACTTTCGTACTTCCGAAATTTGTGATTGATACAAATGAATTTTTCCGGGGATAATTTCGCACAATTATTAGAATGTCGGCATTGTCATTTGGTAGTATTTGAGTATTTGTTTTGATATTATTGTCTTTGCATATAACATTTTTGTAAATTGATGGAGACCGTTCACGTAAGGATATCATTCTTTGTATCATTTTTAGTTCATTTAATGATTTTATGTTTATCTCTTGTTTCGTTACATTAAAATTTCCAACAGCCCAATGTTGTGGAAGTTTGTCTGAATAGTAATTTATTTTGTTCTGAGCCATTGCTATTTCATTTGCATGCAATATATTCGGGGTTCCGGGCAAAATAAGCTGCATAATTGTTGCAGCAAATATTTTTTCAGGACTAATTGATTGATGGCTGTTATGCTTATCCAAGTGATTTCCGCCAATGGACCAGTGAATCCATGTCGTGTCCTCACCAATTGGCATATTTGTCATAATATTTCGTATGCGTTCTTTAATTTTTTGAGAATCGGTTTCAATATTCACAATAAAGTCAACCAAATCTATATGCTCAAACATTGTAGAAAGCTCTAAATTTGATTTTTCTCTCAAGAAAGATTCTCCCACCATGAGAACTCTATTTTTTCCAAGTACTCGTTTCCAAGATGATAAGCACGCCAATAATGCTTTATTATTAGTAAATAATTCCACCCCCTTTAAATAAATGCCGGTCACTCCCAGATTAGTCCAATGATGAATGGAATCTGAAATAACGTCTAGAACTTCAGCTTCCTTTCTGCCAGGAATTACGTGTTGTAATGGCAAATCTAATATAAGACTCATGTTGTGTGAATGTAAGACATTAGCTAAATTGTTTACAGCACTCAGATTTCCCAGTTCTTGTCTAACTGTCTTTAGCGATGAGCCGTTACCATATCTATCATTATAGGGAGCGGAAGGAAAAATAGAGTTCAGCCGTACTCCAGAAATGCCTAAATTACTTAAATACTCAATTCCGTTTATTACTCCTCTGATATCGCCAATTCCATCATTATTAGTATCCTTAAAAGATGCTGGATCTATCTCATAAAAAACGCCTCCTCGATACCAAGCAGTTCTGTTGAAAATGTGTTAGTAAATACAAATTCGACATAGGATCCTTAATTGTTACTTACTTGGGATTACAATATTTTGGCATACTGACAATTTTAGCAATTACTATGGAACAAATCGCCAGAATTCCAGAAATAAAAACGAAAAATGTACATTTACGAATAAGTGGCCAATTCCAAGATACAAAAATAGGCGTCTCTTTTGATTTACTTCTATTTCCTTTTAAGCAGTGACTAGAATCCTAATGAAAACAGCACAATTAGTAAAATCAGGTAAGAAAACTTTAGTCGGTAGCGCCCGACTTGAAGATACCCTGAACCCTGCGATCTGTCTTTACAAAAATTTTAACCCCCTTACATTCATACATGCATAAGCATAAACATTAAAACACACCCAAACGTACGCCGCTTGCACTTAGTGGGTGCGCTTTATCGTTATGAAAATTTCAGGACTTAATAAGAGCATTGAAAAATATGTACAAAACCGGAAGTCTTTACTATTTGTTTTCAGGATTTTTATTTTACCCTAAACCCATTAATCAACTCTGATCGTCGTCCTAATCAAAAATATACAAAGTTTATGGAGTCGGGGATGCCGTACACTTGTTAAATACATTTGATATATAGCTCTCAATAAATTCAGGATATATAGACAAAACAATATACAATAACACAAACACGCAAGGAGCATGCTACGCACTTTTTTTTCTCAAATTAGCACATATTCTACTATAGGAAATGCAAAATGTAAATAACTTTAATTTTTTTCCCACATTAATAAAATGAAACCGAAGGAAGACATTTATTTGATCGATATTTGATATTTGATCGATCGACTGCGTATGATAGCGTTTATACAAACAGACAAAATGACATGGCTGGATCCGCTCGGTTGTTGATGATAACCAAGAATAATTATTTGTGAGCTTAGATATGCTTTCGTTGCCTATTTTTTAATCTTCCATAGAACATTTGTCATGTCCCAAAATGGCAATGTTTCTAAAGAAATATTATTTAGGTTGTATCCATTAAATCTGACAGAGATTAATTTATATTATTTTCCAAAAAAAAACCTAAACATTTTTTCTTAAATTGATTTGGAAGAACTTGATATATTCTTCATAATTGTGTTTATGGAAAGTGTGAAATACGACATATTTTTTCTTGCAATCCGTGAGTTTTCTTCGAAAATTCAAAATAATTTATTTTGAATATGCGAAGCAATCTTTTTTTTTTGAGCTGGAGGAGATATTGAATTAAATTGATCATGCTGTACAAAATAATTGCAATAATTGCTTATCGGATACAAAACGTACACGTTTGTTTTTGTTTTAGCAACAAAGCATGGAAAACTAAGTTAAATTGTACTAAGAGGCAGGGCGTTATAACAGTTAAAAGTAATAGATATATTATATTTTTGCAATGTAATTACTTGACTTGTAATGTTGTTGTTTTGTAAATGATGATAGTTGACTTTGTTGAAAAGGCTTGATGTAGTTTCCATAGTATCCATTGCGATGCCTGTGCTACTTCCAGAAGAACTCGTTTCCGCCTTACAATCTGTATTACTTATGTTAGATGAGGTAATGTCGCTTGCAATAATGTTCGGACTTAATGGATGTGATAATAAAACAGGCTCCAAAACACTGTTGCTTGAAAGCAATGGGCAAATAGAGGCCTCTTCGTCTGGCAAGAAATTAGATACGGACGGGGACTCCAGCAGCGTTTGTGGAAGCTCGACTTCTAGAAAAGCTGGTTCCGTCGATATTCCCATGTTATCCATTTTATACAGGATTTGCCTAAAAAAATAATTGTTTGTAGTTATTGAATATTTCTCAATACAATAAAAATATACTATATATATATATAAATAATATATATAATAATAGAATCAGTGCAGCGTATTTTTTTATTTTAACCTCCATGTGGTCGGAGATGTCTTGTCACTATTGGAAACACATTATAATACCTAAAGAATTGAGAACTATAAGCATACATATGTACCTATCTATGTACATTCAAGCAAATCTAGATTTTTTGCATCGAATAGGCAACCAACAACAACAAACCATGGACACACAATTACAAATTTACATTTACAATAAGTGTGCGTGCATTCTTTTTTTTATTTGTTGTTGAGGTAGCAAACAGGGAGCAAGAAACCCTTTTATCTCTCTATATTCATATTGTAATTTAACACCATTAATATATTCTATACTAAGTTAACAAATGCGTGCATTCTCATTCCGAAAAACTTTTCTTACAAGCGCACTCACTTTTCGGTATCCGTGCTTCAGTTTATAATTATGAATATACATACATATATATACTTTACCCTGACTTATAAATGTACATATTTTTTTCTATGTATATACATACTTTGGTACAAATATGAGTTATTTTCCTCAAGAATCTATTCTAGTTTATAACCAATGTACAATAACGCGACCATATCATGCGAGTTATTTTCAAATCACTAATTTTCTTAGTCTTTAAATATGGAACACTGTTATCTTAACTGGATGCGTATACTTTATATGGATATGTATACTTTATGGGGTCGGAGATGCCTTCTTCTCCCTGATACATACATTTACACAAAACCATTATACCATTTTTACTCATTTTCAATGGGTTTAGGATGTAAAAAAACGCGACCTCACTCTTGCTTTCTGAGATTTTGCGTGAAATGAGGACCCGAGCAAACCCCACGGCAACTTCGGGTTGCCATATAGAAAAGGAGTGTAACATTTTTTGTCTATATGTTATTTGGTTAGTGGTATGAGTCTGCTGTGCCAGACTGGGAGATGCAGTGTACTCAGCTCCAAATTCCTCAAACCCGCACGCAAACATCGTTCTATACACACGTACACAAAAACAAGATGTGATTTACTCAGTGGTTTCAATTCAAGCCAAACGGCAAGGCTATATCTTTAAAATGGAAATAATCTGCGAAGGTATCAGTAAATAAATATTATTTATTAATGAATATTTATTCAGAGCCTAAATATCTAATTTGATGATAACCAGCGTTAAAAATCAATATTTTTCGATTTGAAATCATTTTAATAAGTCGATCTGCAGATAAATATTAAATTCCATATTTTAAGCCCCTAGCTCTTATACTCTCTGAGATCAACGACGAACATGTCCAAATTGAGTTGGCTATTAATACTGATAAATGAATATTTACTTTTAAAAATCTGTTTTTAACGGGCACAGTGTTAAAAACCATATAGAAAGTAAAGGTAACTTTGGATAAGTGTAAATAGAACACATCATGTACATACATATATATATATATCATGTATGTATATAGCAAATGAATTAGGGTCACATTGGATGCGTTCGATTTAGATATCTTAGGAAAGACATGCATTTCCTTAAAGCTCTATGATCCCGACATCCGTTTCTGATAAGATTTTGATTACATGGGAAATGTAAGCTCCCAAATTGTGAGTTTGATCTAGATATCTTTTAAATTTAAAACGCTTTTCCGATATCACTGAATACATTTAATAAAGGAACACCATTCTTGAATGTATTATGTATACATATGCAAGTACGTAAATGCACATATATTTATGTTTGTATCAATGTGTGTATAGACAATTTTATTTATAAAGGTATGCATATATACAAATATATATTTATATATGTAGAATATTGACCATGTGAGCTGCACTAATAATTTTATTTATATTTGCGAAGTAAATATATTTTGTTATTTTATTTCAATGCATGATGATTGCTTAAAAATATAAAAATTGTATTTATCATACTAAAGATTGTTATGAACAATTTTTTACAGAAGTTTAATCCACACGAAATTAAAAGCGTAACTAATAAACAGCGCATGCGCCGTTTTGCTATTTACATTGGATATTATCTGCGGAACTAATGAAAGTATCGATGGATGAGGATGAGGATGTGGTTTACTATCGATGTTTATGGAATTCTGTTATTTTTTTTAAACATATTTTAAATTAAATTAGGAAAAAGATTGTTCAAGCTTTTAATTTTTATTGTTATTTTGGAAAATTTAATTTTTGTAATTTGTGTAATTTGTGTGGATATAGATATTAGCGGGCGGGTGGGGGCATAGCCGGAACATTTTTAATCGATCTTTAAAGAAGATCACCAGCCATCCTCCTTCCAAATTCCTTGACTCTAAGTTTAAAACTGTGCGATTTATACATTTTCCCGATTTGCCGGCGCGGGAGAGGGCGAAATTCTGCAAGATAATGCAGATGAGAATAAAAGTTCTTCCCCCAATCTTTAAAGGAAGTGACCAGATATCTATCTCGTTCACGAAGTGAAAATATTATATATTAGGTTTGTGCAATATCCGTCATGCTTTCTTTTGCATTCTTTTTGTTTTTCTTTTTTGGTTGTTAATTTGTAATTTAACTATATCTTGAATACATTCAAAATGGGCAAAATGGATATAATGTGCAAAATTATATCGCATACTGCTCCCATCTCAATTTTTTAGCCCACTGAATATGTCAAGCAGAAAAGATTCAAAAACGAAGTTTCCCAAAGAGAGCGTAGAGAGAATGAGGAATTTAGCCAAGTTGAAAAAATATACAGTCTGTCAAGAAACACTTTACACACTGTAAAAAAATTCAATTGTTTGACTTTAAGTACAAAAATTAATACATTTTATTACAGCTAAAGAAAA
>SCDS01001731.1:0-10318 GCA_004149465.1 Drosophila nigromelanica
TATCATAATTACAATTGATTAAAAATATAAATTCGCAATTCTAAATTTTTGAAAAAAATTCTTTTGAAAATGAGTAAGAGGGGTATATGATTTTTTGACCAAAAAATTCCAAAAAATGTTATTTTTTGAAATTCATTAAGTTTAAATGCAGGATCAATCTATAGGAAAAATCATGAAACAAATGCCACCAAACTTTATAATCGGTCTAATTTGAACAGAGTTATGAGAGTTTTAAAAATTCAGTCTTATACATATGTCAAAAGTTGTGTCAATTTGTATCAGATAATACGGGTTATCACAAGTATATATAGCGTTCAGACGGACGAACAGAAAGAAAGACATTGCAGAAATACAATATAATCTTTCAACCTCGTAACTTCGTTATACCAAATTATTTTTTATAATCTCAAAATCTCAAGAAACTACGATCTTTGTGGTTCCATTGAGAATATTTCATTTTAAGTAAAAAGTTTTTATAATGAATATTTTGTACATAATACAATTCATAATAAACATAACATGTGATAGAAGTTGGCCAAGAAGTTCCTCGTAGTTACGCACTCCGTTAGCATAGGGTATTGAAAAGCGACGAAAATGTTGAGGCTAATGCAAATAGGCCGCAGAGCTGGCCAGGCTAATAAGTTAAACGACACCGTGACACAGTTATGGGGGGTGGGCAAATATTAATGCCAAGCCGGCGTGCTGCCCGACAGACGCAGACTCCGCCCGTTAAGTCAACCCACAAGGCAAAAGTCAGAGTGGAAGTCGAAGTCGGAGTCGGAGCCGGAGTCGTAGTCTGGGCCGTAGTCAGCACACGGGTGGTTGAGCGTATTTGTTCACCTATTTACCACGCAAATGAAGTTGAAAATAACTGTGAAATGAAGATGAAGTGCTCTAGTCAACAGCAGCAGTAGCGGAAACGGCAGCGAGAGAGGGAACGATAACGGTAGTGGGAGCGGGAGCAGGCGCTGAGCCGGCTCAGACAGCTACGGCGCCTAAATGGAATGTAAATATTTGAGCAGCGCCAAGGAGCGCGTTACGGTTACGGCCACATCGAAAGACAACGCCAGAGCCGACTTCTTGCCAACTGTTGTGTGAGTGTGTGTGTGTGTGTGTGTGTGTGTGTGTGTGTGACTGTGTTTAAGTTGGCAGCGTGTGTCTGTGTCTATATGGCAGCCGTATGTTGACTTAAGCGCATTCGCCTCACAGCCAGCCAGTCAGCCAGCTAGCCGAGCAGGCCTTAAGCGGCAAAACAATGGCCAAGTCAAGTCATCTTCAGTTGGCTACGTGCTGTGGCCGCTGGTGTTGAAAATTAAAGGCAATTAAAAGGGCTAAAATGTGTGCAAAACTGAGGCTTATTAGCAGCAGCAGCAACAGCAGCAGCAGCAACTGGCCAGAAAGCCTGGCAACACACATTCGGGCATAAATCAAAAGCGAACGAGTGAACAGCTTAAAGTGCTTCCGACTTGGCTTAAATACACATGAGTGTGTATGTGTGTATGTATGTCTGCGTAATTATAGTGATAGGCACCAATTGTAGGCCTAACAACTGTCTTACTGCTAATAATTTAAATCAACAATAACGAGAAAGCAAAACCATAATAAAGGGATTATCGATATTGTTTAAGATCAAGTTGTTAATAAAAAATGTATTTATTAAAGCTTGGTATTTATGCGCTTTAACTTAATGAAAATGTTTTTATATTAAAAATATATAAAACAGGAGTATGTTCCTTCCTTGGAAATAGACTGGCAAAGAAGCATACCCTTTTTTCATTTTAATGTTTACAATATTTGGACAAGCTTTTTATTGAAACTGTGCCCTTAAAAATTCTATATCGAAATGGGTCCAAAATTGTATCTGCCACTTTGTGAAAATTGAATCAATATTATTGGGAAATGATTTCTTGTTCATAATTAATATTTATTTTTAGAATAATCCTGAATTTAAATCTAGATGATTAATTTGAATGCAAATGCTTGTTTAAATTTTAAACCAAATAAGCCAATTTAGGTAAATAATAATCCAAACAAAACTAGGAACAGATTTTGATAAAAACAAAAAATTAAATTAAGTATCAGCATGAGAAAAAACTACAAGCTACCTTTACTTTGTCAAAAATGTTTGTTTATTGTTTGAAGTAATCCTGTACTTAAATCTTGAAACATAGATTCAGCTCAAATTTTATTTTAAATTTGTTCTCTATTTAGTTCCATTTGAACTTCGCATCGCACATTAAATTTTCCCCTGTCCTGAGGCTGACAAAAATGTTGCTGTTTCAGTTCTAGCTTAAACTTAAATCAAATACGAATATCACAATGAACATAAATACTTAAACATAAGCCGCTCGTCTCGGACTCTTGCATAATAAATATTTACAATATAAAGTCAAAGGCTGAACTGCATTGGATCAGCCTAAAAGCATGCATCCTTTTTTTGTCTAAGCTCAACACAAAAGCTGCCTCAAATCCGTTTGGAGTGAAATTTGTAACGTGCAGCCGGCAACTTGCAACCTGCTGCACGTGCATTTAACAACACTTAACGGCAATTGTTTTATGGCTGGAAAAACAATAGGAAAAACAGCAGCAACTAGCTAAATCACAGAGAGGGGAAAATCCAAAACAAAAGGCATTGAAAAGCGCAGCACAGAGAAAAAATGATTTATTCAGCGCAAATAGGAAAACGAGAGACAAGCAAATAAAAAAGTGAAAAACTTTTCAGCACAAACGAAAATTTGCTAAAGTTGCGTTTTCTTTGCGGCAACTAGAACTGAAACCGCCTCCCGCACCCTTCGCTTCTGCGGAGTTTATTTTGTGGCAGGCTGCACCTGGCTGCGGCTGCTGCCTTGACTTTAGCTGCAACTGCCACTGTTGCTGCCACACTGCTGCGGCAACTGCGGTCACGCTTTTCTAAGCGTTTTCCTTATCAACTGTGCAAAAAGGCGACGTGACCGCGCGCTGGCGCGAGCCGCTTTTCAGATTTCACTAAAAGATTTGCTGGCCGTCGGTTTTGGCCACTTTGGCTTTTGTTCTAGAGGCAGCTTCTATTCATTTTATTTGTATACACGGTTACGTGGTGAAAAGAGTATATTGGGTTTTTGCAATATCCATCTTATATCTTCCACAATTTCAGAGCGCCATTCGCCAAATTTGAACATTTTTAGATATAACTCTAAACATCGAATCAGAAAACTTCCACAAAATCGTAGGAAAAAAACAATTAATAATAATAATAATTGCAATCGGACAGTCGAACTGTTTTAAGCGTATAACGAGTAGTGCGCAGTCGCTTATACCCGACTGCAAAATTTTTACTGATTTTTTGTAATTTATTTTCTTATTTCTTTTCGTATTTGCTGAGCCTTTTGTTGCCGCTACGGCTGAGGTCGCCTAATGGTCGGCTGTGGCTCAACCGCACCTTAAAAACTTGAAATCCTTGAGCCGCCGCTGCCTGCACTTGCAATTAATAACCCTCAGTGCATTTGCATAATTAAAAGGCCAACCGGCGGGCGCGTCTTAAAGATTTAAGTTGCAACACGTGCTGGAAGGATGCGGCAGCTTCTTCTCACATAGCTGCTCGTAAAAGCGGGTTTAATTTCATGCAACTCGAAAGTGGCAATAAACGTGGCCGAGGCATGCCCAGAGATGCCAGCACGAGGCCGCATAGCTGCAGGTGCAGGACGTCGCTGCGAGTACACCCCTGTCCAGGATAATAAAGCAACTCGCAATCGCATTGACAATCGCCTGCGTGCTGGCATCCCAGCAACAGTTTGCTAAATTCCCTTTAAACAACAGCGCAGAAATCTTTCAATTTGCCAGGCTAAAGGCACAAAGCGAGAGCAAAAACAAAAACAAAAACTAAAAGTGCCAAGTGGCATAGCAAAAATAAATACTCGGCTAAGGACAAAATCAAGCACTGGATACAACTAGCCGGGCCGTTAGCCAAACGCCCCTTTTCCCTCTCCAACTCTCCAACTCTCTTGGCCAGCTGTCGAGTCAGTTGCGTTGAGGCAGCTCAATTGCAGGACAATCAGCACAATTGATTTCCCCAAAGTGCCTGCAAGTTGTCTGCGCTCCTCCCGCGTGGCTGGCACCCAGCATTAAAAGGATTTAATGCCATTTAAGCCAAACAATGTGAAGACAGCGCTCAGAGCAACCGTCAAAGAGTCGTCGCTCGCCACAACGCCAACCCCACCCCCATCCCCACCCACCCCGCTCAGCCCACCTGCTCTGACCCGCGAGCCACTCCACGAAAAAAGTTTATCAATAAAATAACTTGTCGACGACGTCGACGACGACAAGGACAAGGATGAGTGCGAGCACGAGTGCGAGTGCGAGTGCGAGTTCCACTCCTTGCCAGTCAAGTCGAAAATTGCAGCAAGTTTTTGCTCAGTCAACGAGTCCTTTTCGACGGCTCGTCAGAGTGCAGACGCACACAGTATACAGAGCACAGCGCAAAGGACATCAAGTGGCGCAATCTTGAGGCTATGCCAAGGAACTTCAATTGCACTTATAGTTCGCCGGCTGCGCGGCACAAAGAGTTATTACATGCGTCTACAACATATGACGTATACGCAACGTGTTCTCGCCCCCAAAACTAAACCCAAACACATATACGTTGACTAACGGCAACTTCTCGACTATCAATTAGTGCGCTTGTTACAATTCGCCAAAGGAGTGAAAGAGCTCGAGAGAGAGAGAGAGTCAAATGTTTCATTAAAAAGGGTTTAAGTTGATTTAAATGGACTTAAAACTGGAGTTAACTTTCAAACAATATAACTATTCTTTTTTATAAGCACAATAATTCAAATAATTTTTTTATTACTCTTTTCCAAATATTTTCTTCCCATCGCACCATTTATTTCATTTATTTAATTGCCAAAGTAGGCGTACAATAAAATGTAGCACAAGATAGAACTAAGGTCCTCGACCCTTAGATTGTTATTAATATATTTTCCTTAAAAATTATACATTTTACCTAAAAATACAAATTTAAGATAGAAAAAAGTATTATTTGCTTTACTAAAGATATCACTGAAGATGTTTAAATTTAGAAATAAAACCTTTCCAAATATGTCCTTTATATTAAAGCCCATGAGAATAAGAAAAAGAAATATATATATTTTGTTAATTTCTTTATTTCTTAATTTAAATAATATAATTAATAAAAATATATAATATAATTTTAAAATTCCTATATAAGATCATAAGAATAAATACTTTCCCTAATATCATGATTCTTTATATAATGGGGGAGATCTATTTTAATTCGATAATATAATAAATTAATATTTAATTTTAAAACTATTTATTAACAGATTACTATCATAATTGTAAAGCAAACAGACACTCTTTTTCACTTCAATTACCAACTATAACTTGATTGCTATTATCCACTTATACTCCACAATAACCAAACATTAAACAACGTTTGTCTTAAATTTCTTGTAATTATTTCGATGCCCACTATGGATTCAACAAAAGCTAGCAACTTTTCAGTAAACAATTTGCTGCTGACAATTAATGCTTCTGTCTCGCTCTCTTTCACACACACACACACACATAGAAATTGAGTGTTGCATATTCACAGGCATCACCCTAAAATGTTCGCTTAAGACATACATCAATTGCTATTGTTGCCATTATTGTTGCTGATGTGGTTGTTGCTGTAGTTGCTGCTGCTGCTGCTACTGTTGCTGGCACCCTAAGCCAAATGCCAAAGTGGTAAACATTGTCCAATGCTTTCGACTGTGTGCGAAATTAAAACAATAAACGGGCCTGGTCGACTTCAAACATAACGTCAAGGCAGCCAAAAACTTTTGAATACCTCAACACACAGGGGTGGAGCACTGTCTGCGTGTGCGTTGCATGCAACATGAGGCAAGAGCAGCAGCAACAGCAACAGCAGCCGGTCAACGAGCATTTTACCTTTTAAGCAGCTCTCATGCATGAAATTGGAAGAGTAGCAATTGATTGAAAATTTGCCGAGAGCTGCCATCAAAATCCAACAACAGCAGACTGGAAAATAAAGATGGAAATTGCGGAACACATGATATTTTTTTGACGTAATTTGAATTTGCAAACTGAATTTCGCTAAGGCAGCGCCAGAAGCCGCCCCAATGTAAATTGATAACGCAGCATTATTACGCATACGACGCTTAGGCAGTGCTCGCTAGCTGCCAAACCCACAGAAATACAAATATAAATACAAATATAAATACACATATATACATACATACATATATATATATATATATATACATATATATGTAGATTTCATACGACTATCGTCCAGCCCACTTAAGTGGGCATGGTGGGGGCTTGGCTAATGCCTTCAAATCCGGCAGCCAAACATTAGAGTAAAGCGCAATTCCAGCGCACGGAGGAGCGCATTTTGGCGCATTTCACTTTTCACAGGATTATTTCGAATTTATGCATAAACAAGCAAAAGGACGTTACCCGAAGTCATTTGTTTAAGTCAGCGTGTGCTCACATGCCAGCGATTCCACCCCGCTAACCCTTGCCACGCCCACCAGCCACGGCCAAGAAGCAGAAATCCATTTATAGCCATCACAATGCGACAACAACTCTGGCCGTCAGTCAGCCAGTCCGTCAGTCTGTGCGTCCTTCAGCTTGCCAGTCGCGCAACTTGTCTGCCATTTTATTGCCACTAGTAAAACAATTTCACAGCGCCACGTTTGAATCCTGCAAATTGGCGACACATCGCCCAAGTGGCATCCACATGCAGTTCACAGCACTTTTTTTTCTGTTCGTTCCAAATTAGGCAAAAGCCTACGATATGCAACGGCCAGGCAAATCCAGACAGACAATGTCAAGTCTAACAGTCGGGCAAAGCAACAGACACTTGGCCAGCAATGTCAAGGGACCTCTGCCGGCCGCCAGGTAAGCCCATTAGCAAGCGCCCCGCGGCGCACTTGAGCCCTGCAAAACTGGCGTAAGGAAATTGAAAATTGCCAACAATGTACTTACTAATGGGTCCTACTGTTTTTCTCTAGGCTCTCTTAGGCTATATATTTATTGCTTGACATACGCTTCAAATTATTTTCTTCATAAGGCAACGACGCCTTAAAAAACAATAAAATATATCATTAAAAAAAAAAATCTTTTCTGTTCAAAAACAAAATTTTTCCCTATGAACATGAAAAGTATAATATATAAAAAGCAAAATTTATTAATGATGGCCGTTCGTGAACATTCTTTTGATTTTATTTATATTGATATTAATCGCATTTCGCAGACTTCCAAATATACAAAAAAAAATAAATAAATGCTCTATAAAATATTATGCAAAAATGTTGCTATTTATATCTTCGATATCGAGAACTATAATAATATCAATATGTATCGCATTTTACAGCGCCTGAAGCATTTTAAATAAAGGCATAGTTTGGAGACTAACATAAACTACATTGCAATTTACAAAAAAAAACATGGGGAATTAGAATTATAGTAAGATAAAAGGATAAATATATAAATAGATTATTATAATCTATCATAAAAAAGTGCTTATTTCGAACCTCATTAGCACAAAAGCAAAGAAATAAGTCAATCAAATTGTTTTTGAAAGTTGAACCGTCACCTTTTGTTAAAGTAATAATAACAAATATATTTATAGACATATATTTAACAGTAAATTTTAAAGTATCATAGCATAAAAACCAGAAACAAATTATGTTTTTAACATTATTTAATAGTAAAAGATACAGCTTTGAGAATTGAAATTTATAAATGCTTATCGCAACAGCCTGCCAAGGTATAGCAACATTTTGTAACACAACATTGCATCTAGCTGCAACATCAACAGTCAACATCAACAGCCACAACCGCAAATTTGAATGCTGTGACAGTTAATTTTGACAAATTTGTCCAAAGTTTATCACTTATTGATGGCAATTGCAGCGATGTCGACGCCGCGGTCGCAACCTCAGTCGCAGTCGCAGTCGCCGTTGGTAATCTGTACTATTTATGGGCGGCCAATCGAATTTCGGCGCATAACTAATTATGAGGTTGCCAACTAATTTTGTTTCGGCGCAGTTGCATTAATACTAAATGGCAACGCCGCAACACATTTTATGGCTTTTGCAATATACCCTGTTCGGCAAATAAATAGGTTAAAAAGGTATCATAAAATTAAGATTATTTTTGAATATTTCACGCTGTCACATCTTATAAGTGATACATTTGATCTCCATTATTAATTTATATTCATTTTTTTATAATTTATATTTTATTTACTTGATTTACAGACTTCATACCTTTAATGCAAGGTATATATCAATTTTATTATAGACTTACGGCTATTTCATGTTCAAGCCATGTTTATTAATAATTACAATAGTTTTTCATTGGCAACTTTTAAACTAAATTCAAAGCTAGGACATCTCCTGTTCGAGCACTCGTGTCTATTGCCTTCTTCTGTGACTTTTTTTGTGGCTTTTTTCGAAAATCGTTGAGGTTATTTTGGCTGTGTGTGGTTGTTGTTGTAATTGTGTTGCAGTTACGGTTGCAGCTTTGCAACGCCAACTGTATTTGGTTTACTATTTTTGAGGTTTTTTGCCAGGGTTGCCATAAAGCCTGATTTTATTGTGTTTGCTCTGTTGCATGTTGCTCTGTGGCTCTGTGTCTGCGAGAAAAAAAATAGTTAAAGTCACCAGACCTCGGCTAAAAGATATCCTGTACCCACCATAAAAACCGCCTGCTTCGAGAATATTAATTTGCATTCTAGAATCTGAACTGAAGACTTTCAAAAAATGTTTACCAATTTAATTATACAATTATATTAGTAAATATCGAATATTTGAACGATCTTCGAACTTTAAATTATACCCTAAAATATAACTTATTTAGAGATTGTTTCTTGCGCCTGTAACATAGATTTGCCCACAATCATTTATACTCTTTCAGGGTGCAGGGTATAAACTGCATGGGAAAAAACACAAAACACGGCAGATTAAAAACTTTTCCCATTACGTAAAAATTAACAACTTTTTGTTGCTGTTGTTGCTGCTGAACGTACTATAGAAATAGTTGTGCTGAGTGCACAGCCAAAGGCAGTCGCTTCTAAACTCTCTAAAATACAGCAGCCCCCAGTCGCAGCCTTTGTTGCAATGTGTATGTGCCACAAGGCACAGGGCCAGCGGGGTGCAGGCATTGGGTGCAAGTGCAACTATAATGCCAGACAGGGTCCATTTAACAGGCAGTCAGGTTTGAGTTTCGCGCATTAAATTACACCTTAAAGTCCACTAAAATTTAGAAATGAACACATCTATAACCCATGTATTCTCTATATATATCACGCGAGTTATTATAGCCTGCTTTTAGATGCTCTCTTTATATTATTAATTTGAACTTAAAATTGATTTTAAATTAAAAATGTAATTGTTTATTATGTGCTATTGTATGTTGTTATATATAATATAACATTCGATTTTATTATATTCAAAAAAAAATACCTTATTTTAGAGATAAATATTCTGTTATTATATTATAAGATATATTTTATATTTAAGTCTGCTCTGCATTTCATTACGAAATATAAAATATTACAAATGTTTGAAAATCTAAAACAAAAAAGCAATTTTGTTCTGTTTGATTTTTTTTATATTTTTATATATTTTTATTTTACACATCTCAGCATTTGTGCATTTGCATTATGTTTTGTAAAGTTTTATAGTGTATCTGGCAGTCGAACTGCATAGACAACACAAGTAATTAATTGCATAATATTCAATACAAGAAAAATTACATATAATTTTTAGTAATTACAGTAATTATAGCTCTGCTGACATGATAAGCTGCCAATCATGGCCAAAAGCTTTTTGTAAACTTCACCGTCAGCAACATGCTGCTGCAACATGCACACGTACACACATACAAACACACACACACACGCACACATACACACACACACAGGCGCAGCGAGCAGTCGCATAACTAATCAGCACGCGCAGTTTTTGGTTATTGCTTTTTGGTATGTGTTTGGTTTAGGGCGTGTGTGTGTGTGTGTGTATTGTTGTTGTTGTTGTGTGTTTGTTGGTGTGCTTTTAAAACTTCCCCCGGCGCATAAATTTCAATCCCGCGAGGAGACGCAACGAGTTTCAGCTGCAAAGTTTTGACTGCCCGAGTCCGACGACACTTTATGTCGCATGAAATTAGGCAGATACACACACACACACACACACACAGACAGAGAGAGAGAGAGAGAGAGAGAAACATACAGCCAGTGGCAACTTAAGTTGGCTGTTGACTGCTAGCTGGCACTGTTGATGCCACTTGTTACCGCTGTTGCCCCGGGATT
>SCDS01001735.1:10543-23632 GCA_004149465.1 Drosophila nigromelanica
GGCACTGTGGCTCAGAGGATAATGGCGTTGTTCACCGGTTACAAAACAGATGCCCGGAATCCCCATGCTGTTAATCGACACTTCCAGCTGGGGTGTGATGTTTCGGGCGATATATACAAACTGCTTGGGCAGGGAGAGTTTGCGGGTGGTGTCTTCCTCGTTCAGGTCTTTCAGAACGGTTTTCAGTTTTTTGGTGACGTCCTGCGGGTCAATCAGTTCCTGCGGGTTGGCATAGACCTGCGCCACGGGAAGGGAGAGCGCGAGTGTCTGGCCGTTACGGTCCATAATGGACGCCCGATGCACCTGCGGAAGAGAGAAGTCTCCCGCCAGACTGCCCTTGGGGTCAATTTTGGGAATTTCGGGCACCTGTGAGGCAATCTGCCGCTTTTCCGGTGCCATGGGGTGCAGAACGGTCGCCACGGACAGTTTGAGCGCCACAACAGTAAAAAGCAGGCAAAACCCGCCTGCAACGCCCAGCAATCTGACATGCATCTGGTCCCGGTGGGCGCGTGCACGAAGGTCCTCACCTGTGACGCGCACAGTGCGCATCACAGGGGGTGGCGTATCATAATCGTGCGGCTGAACGGCCATATCGGGATGTAGTCACCTTAAAATACGTCTGGAAAAATCAGTTGGTCATCGGCACCGGGGCTGGCAGCGCATCTTCACTGTGGCTCAGCAGAGAGCCACCGCTGTACGAGGATGTGGCCCGGGCTTCAACATATCCGGCGGACGGCGTTGCGGCCCGGTGCTGCCGGGTGGCATGCCAGCTTGCCACCGTGACAGGCAGCGGATGGCGGACCTGAGAATCCCCGTCGTTGTCTGCCAGAGAGGCTCTGGGCGTTGCCGCAGCCACACGGACCGGAGCAGGCGTGCTATGGCGCACAGGCTGCGGTGCATCAGCCGCACTGGCAACAGTAACAGGCGTGCGGGCGGCTGGCTGGCTGCTGTGTGAAGACGCTTCCGCAATCTGGGACGGCGCAGCGCGGCGCGTTGCCGCAGGCCGTGCGGCCGGAACAGGGGCGCTGAGCTGTGCCATACGGACAGCCACGTCATCCGTATCGTCCGTTGCCGGGCGCGGTGCACGTTCATGATGCACCGCAGGGCGGAGAACAGGCGTGGCGCGTGCCGGTGTTTCTTCGGCAACGGTTACAGCCGCACGGGGGGCAGGCACCGTGTCTTCATCCGCCACAATACGGTCCCGGTGGGAAGCCGGGGCGGGGCGTGCCGGTTTGACATCGGCCACCGCTACCACAGCCGGACGGGCGGCGGGGACAGAGGCCGGGGGCGCAGAAGTGGCAGGCGCAGGCGTGGCGGGCTGAGCGGAGGCCAGCGTTGCCGCAGTCATGCCCGCGCGCGGGTCTTCAGCCGGTGCTTTTGTTGCGGGTGCGGGGAGGCGGGCGGCCAGATCCGTCATGCGGACAAACTGCGCGGGGTCCATGGTGTGCAGGTCTGTCAGATGATGCTCGGCCAGACGGCTGAGCCTTTCCGGCTGGTTTTCCAGCGCCCATTCCGTGCGCAGCATGGCGGTCTGTGCACGCACACGCTCTGTGTCAGACACGATTTTGGAAATCTGCTGATCTAAAAGCGTGGTCTGATGCTTCTTCGTATAAAGGAAAAATCCCGAAGTAATGGCCAGGACAGCGCAGCAGCAGGTAAAGGGCCGGGGGATCATGGGATCAATCCTTTGCCGAAGGAGGAAATATCGGTCGGGCGTTTTTCCACAGCGCGGAGGCGGGCGCTGCGGGCACGCGGGTTGGCAATGCATTCTGCATCACCAGGACGAAGGGGCCTCCCGGTGAGCGCGATAAAGGCGGGTTCATCCCCCTCCGTCAATGCCGCACGCGGGTCATAACGTGAAAAACTTGCGGTTTTGCCGGTCGCGGTGGCCATCACCCGTTTGGCAATGCGGTCTTCCAGAGAATGGAAAGAGACCACAACCAGCCGGCCACCGGGGGCCAGCAGATCAAGCGCCTGCGTCAGGCCGCGCTCAATCTCGCCAAGCTCATCATTGACTGCAATTGGCAGACACGCAAATGCTCGGGTTACGGCATGAATGCCGGACCGTTCGCTGGGCACCACGCGGCGGATCAGCCCGGCCAGTTGCGCCGTCGTTTCAAACGGCGTGTCCACGCGGTCGGCCACAATGGCGCGGGCCACGCGGCGGGCATGCCGTTCTTCCCCATAAAAATGGAAAATATCCGCCAGTTCGCTTTCCGGCGCGTTATTCACGATATCCGCAGCGGAGGGGCCACTTTTTGCCATCCGCATATCCAGCGGGCCATCCATGCGGAACGAAAAACCGCGCTCGGCTTCATCAAGCTGGAAAGAGGACACGCCGAGGTCCAGCACAATGCCATCAAACGCCGGAGCATGGGCTGCGGTCGCAAGGTCCGTCATGCTGCCAAATCCGCCGTGCAGCATATGCAGGCGCGGCTGCCCCGCCTCAGTCACAAAAGCCGCGGCCATGGCCTGCCCGCGTGCAATGGCGTCCGGGTCCCGGTCAATAGCCCAGACGGCGCAGTCTGCCTGCTTCAGAATGGCGGATGTGTAGCCGCCACCGCCAAAGGTGCAGTCCAGAATGGCCTCGCCATCGGCGGGTTTCAGAGTGTCCAGCACTTCACGCAGCATGACGGGCACATGGCCCGGCGCGGGGGTGCCGGAGGCATCGTGCAGGGCGGGCGGGGATGTCAGCGCATTCATGCAGCCCCTCCGTCCTGTCCATCACGTGCGGCGGGAACGCTGATGCGGCGGGAGCGCTGGCGTGCGTCCTCACGGCGCTGGCGTGCAGCTTCAGGCTCCCAGATCTGGAAGGTACGGCCCACACCCATAAAAGCCACCACGGCACTTTCTGTAATGCCAGCGTGTTCGCGCAGAAAATCGGGGATGATGATGCGGCCTTCACGGTCCGGATCAAGCGGGTAGGCATCGGCATACAGGGCTGCCGCAAGATCATCATGCTCGTCAGAAAACATATCCAGCCGGTCCAGCGGCTGGGTCAGGCGAGAGAAGGCTCCGGCAGGCCACGCTTCAATGCAGGGCATTGTATGGGATGGTCGCAGGATCACCAGTGAATCGCCTTCCGTATGCTGCGCCTTCAGAACAGTGCGGAATCCGGCAGGAATCGAAACGCGACCTTTCGCGTCGAACCGATTCTCATGCGTGCCGAGAAACACACTCACGTAAGACGATGTCCTTCTGATTCAGGCCTTTCCGTTCGCAGAACAGCGGGGAACGGAGCCGCTTCCACCACCTGCATGGTGTTCTGTGGGATAGCATGGGATTTTATGGGACGCAAATTAAAAAGGCAGAAAAAACAGCAGAAAACTGCCATTTGTGAAGTAGTTCGCGAGAACTGTTCTGCAAGACGCAAAGCAATGTTGAAATAGAGAGCAACAACACTTTGCCACGGCATGTTCTGTAAATGTTCTGGTTATATCTGCAAAGACTGGCTGCACAGCGTTGGCTGCGGCCCGAAATGAGGCAGAAACAGAAATGTCAGACGGTCTGTAAGCCGGGTTCTGTCCAGCTCCGGAGAGCCTGGACGGTCATTCGTCTGGGACACACCTCACGATGTGCCTCGCGCAACCAACCCGAGCAGCGGGGCGGGAGAACCCCTGAAACCCTCGCAGGTTTCCGCCGCTCCTATTCGGTCTTGCTCCCGGTGGGGTTTGCCCTGCCTCCGCTGTTACCAGAAGAGCGGTGCGCTCTTACCGCACCGTTTCACCCTTACCTTCAGCTTTGTCCCATGGTTTCCCATGAAACATCGCTCGGAAGGCGGTTTGTTTTCTGTGGCACTTTCCCTAAGGTTACCCTTGCCAGCCATTAACTGGCACCATTTTTCCGTGGAGCCCGGACTTTCCTCCCTCCTGCACATAATGCAGAACAGCGACCGTCCGACCGTCTGGCGGCGCCACCCTGCGTCGGGCGGCACAGCAGGTCAAGGGGCAAGTGTGGCGGAATCGTATCGGCCTGCGCGGAGAATAGGATATGCTCACCGCCATGACAGTTTCCGCAGAGCCTGAGAGTGCTCAGGCTGTTCCCGCCCGCCCCAATGTCTCCTCCCGCCTTTTGCTGGGCTGGATCCGCTGGCAGGCCGCCCGGCGCAGGGCAAGAGCACTCCGGCATCCTGTGCCTGTTCCAGAAGTTGTTCCAGAGATTCTGCCAGACACGGGGTCGGATGCTGTGCCGCGCCGTTTACCAGAGAGCAGGCCGGAGGATGTGGCGGCCAATGAGGCAGAGCGTTCCCCGGACAATCTGAGGGGTGCAGCGGCGGAGCAGGCCAGTTTTCTGGTCGCGCTGCGGAAGGCGATGGATACGCCCTCCTTCCCGACACGCCTGTCGTCTCTGGGGCTCAGGAAAGTTCTCTCTCTTTCCGTGCCCGGTGCGGCGGGCCCCATGCGGGCCCGGCTGTATCTGCCTTACGGGCGGGTGCGGGGCGCTGTGCTGTATCTGCACGGGGGCGGGTTTGTGCATTGCGGGCTGAATTCGCATCACGGCATCTGTTGCCGTCTGGCGCGGGTTTCCGGGGCGGCGGTGCTGTTGCCGGATTACCGGCTGGCCCCGGAGCATCCTTATCCTGCCGCCGTGGAGGATAGTCAGGCTGCTCTGCGCTGGCTTGCGGCTGTCTCAGCCCGGTTCTGGGGCGGGAAAGTGGCTGTGGCGGGCGATAGCGCAGGGGGGAATCTGTCGGCTGTTCTGGCGCAGGAGGGGGCTGCGGGGCGCGGTCCGGTTCCGGCGTTGCAGGTCCTGTACTATCCGTCGCTCTATGGCGCGCAGGTTTTTCCATCGCATGAACTGTATGCGGAGGGCTACTTTCTCTCCCGTGCTTCCATGCAGTGGTACGGGGACCAGTATATTGCGCGGGAGGAAGACTGGACGGCACGCCGGTTTGTGCCGGGCCTTGCCCCCGATCTGTCAGGTCTGCCGCCAGCCGTCATTATCACGGCGGAATGTGACCCGATGCGGGACGAAGGTGCGGCCTACGCAAAGGCGCTTCGGGCAGCAGGTGTGCCGGTGCGGTATCGCTGCTATCGCGGCGCGCTGCACGGATTTCTGAATTTTTACGCGCTCATGCCCAATGGCAAGGCCGCACTCCGGCTGGGCGGGCGGGCCTTGCGCAAAGCATTTGCAGCCTGAAGTGCCGCGGGAGCGTCAGGACGCAGATTAAAGACAGGCGAGGGAAAGCTGCTGTCTGCTTTGGCCAGACTCACAGAAGCGTTCTGGCCAGCCTTCAGGGTATGGGGTGAAAAGTGTTGGGCGACCCCTGATCTGACATGATGATGCGGTTCATCCGGTCAATCCGCAGGGTGAACAGCTTTGGCAGATCCCCTTTGGGACCGGGGCAGGAGCCGGATGTTTTCTGCATCACATCAATACGGGAGGCCGTTGGCGGGTCATTCCCGTTCACAATAAACAGCAGGCAGTCCGGTTTGATGGGCGTCATGCCATTATGCGTCACCATCACGCGCAGGTGGCGGACCAGAGCCGTATCATCAAACCAGCTTTCCGGCCGGAAGGTGTAGCGGTCCGTCAGCGTGTCCAGCGTGCCGGTTTTGGCCAACACAATGACCAGCACGGAAATAGGCACCACCAGCGCCAGACGACGCAGAACATGCTGGCGCAGCGTGCGTTTGCGGAACGGCCCGCGGAGCGGAGGAGTGGATTTGGGAGCGTTTGCAGTCATGTCAGCATATCCTCATGCCACAGGGCGCCATCGCGCGCCAGAAGGGCACGGGTTGAGGCGGGTCCCCAACTTCCGGCGGGGTAGGGTTCCAGAGGGGAGAGGGCGTGACGCCATGAGTCCAGAATGGGTTCAATCCAGCGCCATGAGGCTTCCACCTCATCCCGGCGGATGAACAGAGCCGGGTTGCCACGTACGGCGTCCAGCAGCAGGCGCTCGTAAGAATCATGATACTCGATGGTAAACTGGTTCTCATACGCCATATCAAGAGCGGCATTGCGCACCCGGAAGCCGCCTGCGCCGGGGTCTTTACTGGCCAGAACCAGTGAGAGCCCTTCATTTGGCGCAATGCGGATAACCAGCCGGCCGGGGGAAGGCGTATTGGTAAAAATGGGCCACATCTGCGGGCGGAATTGCAGCACAATTTCCGTCGTCTTGGCGGCCAGACGTTTGCCGGTGCGCAGGTAGAACGGCGTATTCCCCCAGCGTGAAGAGCGGATTTTTGTTCGGATCGCGACAAAGGTTTCCGTATTGCTGGCGCGATCCTGCGCCAGATCCTCGGCGTAACCCGGCACGTCCTGCCCATCAATACGGCCAGCGGTATACTGCCCGCGAATGACGTTGTGCCGCACCATGTCCGGCGTCATGGGCCGCAGGGCGTTGAGCACCTTCAGTTTTTCGTTCCGCAGATCATCCGCCTGGAGGGAGGCCGGGGCGTCCATCGCCACCATGCACAGCACCTGCAACAGGTGGTTCTGCACCATATCCCGCAGTGCGCCGGATTCGTCATAATAGGGGCCACGCTTGCCCACGCCGACGGTCTCGGCAGCAGTAATCTGCACATGCGCAATCGCGTCGGAGGACCAGAGTTTTTCCAGCGCCGGGTTGGCAAACCGCAGGGCCAGAATGTTCTGGACGCCTTCTTTCCCCAGATAATGGTCAATCCGGTAGATCGACTCTTCGGGGAAGAACCGGCCCACACCGTCATTGATTTCTGTCGCGGTTTCCAGATTAACCCCAATGGGTTTTTCCAGCACAACGCGGGTGATGGGGGTAATCAGGCTATGCCCGGCAAGAGCCGCGCAGAGCGGCGCATAGAGAGCCGGGCTGGTTGCCAGATAAAAGACTCGCGTGCGCTGCGGGTCGGACAGGATGCCTTCCAGCCCGCTCCAGTCGCTGCCTTCTTTGGTGGCGTCCAGCGCGACATAGTGTACAAGTCCCAGAAAGCTGTTCAGTGTTTCCGCGTCCCGTGCGGCGGCGGGCGCAAATTCCTTTAAGGCAGTCCGCACCTGTTCACGGTACTGGTCAGGGGAGTGGGCGGAGCGCGCAATGCAGATGATGCGGGCATCATCCTGAAATTCCTGCGCATGAAACCGCTGTAAAAACGCAGGCAGCAGCTTGCGCATTGTCAGATCGCCGGTGGCGCCGAAGATAATAAAATCGAAAGGATCAATCCGGTTGATGTGCGCCATAGCCATAGTACTTTCGCAGGAGTGTGGGTGCCCTTGAAAAGCCCCAAACAAAGACTTTCTTCCCCGTGAGTGTGCAGCCAAGAACGGGGTAGTCGGGAAAGCGTTGTGGCAGAGGGTTTGTCCATAAGGCTTCTGGCTGTCAAGGTAATTGACCGCGCGGGCGGCTCGCGATAAGCCCGCGCCTTTGGTGTTCGGGCGTGGCGGGCGGAAGGCCTGCCGCACTCAGGCCCTGAACACGGACTGGAAACGGGGGAACTGGAGCATGGATACCGAAGGATTTTCCGGTGGTGACGATGCAGCCGTGGGTGGCATTGCCGCTGACCGGCTGAGAAGCATCATCGAACGGGTCGAGCGTCTGGAAGAAGAGCGCAAGGCCCTTGCCGGCGATATCAAGGATATCTTCACGGAAGCCAAGTCCGCCGGGTTTGATGTTAAAGTCATCCGGCAGATCATCCGTCTGCGCAAGCAGGAGCCGAGTGAAGTGGAAGAGCAGGAAACCCTGCTGGATATCTATCGTCGCGCGCTGGGAATGTAATCCTGGACATTTAATCAACCCCATGCCGGGCAGTGAGCTCCTTTTTTGGCGGAGCAGGCTGGCGCGGTGTGGGTTCCTGCCGTGTGGGGTCTGTAAAAATGATGTCTGTGGTTTTTCCAGACTGGATGCCGCTCTGGGCGCAGCTTTTGGTGATAGCGCTCGTTATCGTCTTCGGGCTCGCGTTTCTGATGATGCCGTTTGCCGTCTTTGGCGTAAAAGGCCGTCTGATGGAGTTGGAGCTGCAAACGCGGGAAATGCAGGCCGAATTGCGGGCTATGGCCATGCGTCTGGCCGCAGGGCAGGGGGCAGCGCAGAACCGCCCGCCCATGTCGGCAGGGGTGCCAGAAGGGGTGCAGGTGGAGGAAATCTACCCGCCCGAGCCTGTCAGGCCCTCACCCATTCTCTCAGCGCCGGTGCTGACGCCGCTGCGGACCCCACCCAATCTGGAGCCGGAACCGCGTGAGGTGTCCGGACGGCGCGTCATGCCCTGGCATGAATCGCAGAAAGACGCATCCGGCAGGCAGGAGCCTCTGGCCGATGCCATGCGCCGCTACCGCGCACCAGATGCCGACCAGCCGCCGTATCGTCCGGACTTTCTGCGTCCGGCGGAACAGGCTGCTGAGCCACGGGTAAACCGCTCTTATGATGAAACAAACGGGCGTTCTGAGCCTGTGCTCAACTTTCCCTCCCGCAGACCTGCGGACTTCTGAGGCGCGGAGGAGAGTATACTCCTCCCCTGAGACACGCGCCTTTTAGACGACGACCAGATCATCCCGGTGGATAATCTCATCGCGGCCCTGCCACCCCAGAATTTTCGCGAGTTCTGATGAACGATGCCCGGCAATGAGGCGGGCATCATCGGCATCGTAAGCGGACAGGCCCCGTGCCAGAACACGGCCGCCGTTATCCGTTACAACCACCAGATCCCCCTGCGTGAAGTCCCCTCTGACGCCCAGCACACCGGCTGGCAGCAGGGATCCACCATGGCGCAGGGCATCTGCCGCGCCGTTATCAATCATAATTTCACCCGCGGGGGTCAGGCTTCCGGCAATCCATTGTTTACGGGCCGTCTGCGCGCAGGTCTGTGGCAGGAACCATGAGCAACGCGCCCCATCCAGCAGGGCGCGCAGCGGGTGGTTCTGTTTGCCAAGGGCAATGGCCATAGCGCAGCCGGAGCGGGTGGCAATCCCGGCGGCCAGAAGTTTGGTGCGCATCCCGCCGGACGAATAGCCCGGAGGCGGCTCACCGCCCATGGCCTCAATCTCCGGCGTCATGGCTTCAATCACCGGCAGGTGTCTGGCATCCGGATTTGTGCGGGGGTCGGCTGTATATAAGCCGTCAATATCGGACAGCAGAACAAGCTGGTCAGCCCCCGTCATCTGGGCGACGCGGGCCGCCAGACGGTCATTGTCCCCAAACCGGATTTCCGTTGTGGCAATGGTGTCGTTCTCATTGATCACCGGCACGCAGCCTAGTCCCAGCAGCGTATCCAGCGTGGCGCGGGCGTTCAGATACCGCTTGCGGTCTTCCGTATCATCCGGGGTCAGCAGCAACTGCGCGGCTGTCAGACCCTGTGTGGAGAGCGCCTGGCTCCAGGCCTGCGCCAGACTGATCTGCCCGACAGCCGCCGCGGCCTGCTTTTCCGGCAGGCGGAGCGCGCCATGGGTCAGCCCCAGCGTGTGGCGGGCCAGCGCAATCGCGCCGGAGGAGACGACGGTGACATCCGTGCCCTGACGCCGGAGTTGCGCGATATCTTTCGCTACACTGGCCAGCCATGCCTGCCGTGGGGCGGCTCTTTCCGGGTCGACCACCAGCGCGCTGCCTATCTTGATGACAAGCCTGCGGGCTGAAGAAAGGGAGGGGCTGGCGGGGCGTCCGGTCATGGAAATCATCCAGTAGTCTGTCACGGGCTCCCGGGGGAGCGTACAGGGTTATGCGGGGTCTTCTTCATCCTTGCGGATGGCCGTAACCTGCGTCTGAATGGCGCGGAGCAGTTCCGGCACACCCTGCCGTGTTGCGGCGGAGATCAGCATGACCGGCGCGCCACTGGCTTTTTCCAGTGCGCGTTTGCGGGCCGAAGCCTCTCGCGGGGTCATGGCATCATTTTTGTTCAGGGCGATAATTTCCGGCTTGTCGGCCAGACCGCCACCATAGGCCGCCAGTTCATGCCGGATGGTACGCCAGGTCTCCACAACGTCGCCCGCCGCCCCGTCAATCAGGTGCAGCAGAACGGCACAGCGTTCCACATGGCCCAGAAAGCGGTCTCCCAGCCCCGTGCCCTCATGCGCGCCTTCAATCAGGCCCGGAATATCCGCCACCACAAATTCTTCTGTCATGGACAGGCGCACAACGCCCAATTGGGGGTGCAGGGTGGTGAAGGGATAATCCGCAATTTTCGGCCGCGCTGCGGATACAACAGACAGGAAGGTAGATTTTCCGGCATTGGGCAGGCCGACCAGCCCGACATCGGCAATCAGCTTCAGGCGCAGCCAGACCCAGCGTTCTTCACCCGGCCAGCCTTTGTCAGACCGGCGCGGCGCGCGGGATGCTTTTGCCAGCTTCATCCAGATCAGCCAGCAGGGTTTCTTTATCGTCGTCAAAAATCTGCGTGCCGATGGGCACTTTGATCACCACGTTCTGTGCCGCAGCCCCCGTACGGTCAGAGCCAGCCCCGTTGCCGCCTTTGCGGGCGCGGAAATGCTGGGTGTACCGGAAGTCGATCAGCGTATTCAGGTTGGGAACGGCTTCAAACACAATATCGCCGCCACGACCGCCATTGCCGCCATCCGGGCCGCCGAATTCAATATATTTTTCCCGGCGGAACGCGGTGACACCATCTCCGCCATCGCCTGAGCGGACGTAGATTTTGGCCTGATCAAGAAACTTCATGGGATACTTTCAACGCCTGAACATGAAAAGGGGCCGATCCGTGAGGACCGGCCCCTTGCCATTCCGGCCACGGGAAAAACGCGTGGTGGAGCGTGCTGAAACCTTATTCAGCAGCAGCCGGCAGCGCATCCACGGAAACGTGGACGCGGCCTTCGGCGCGACGCTCAAAGCGAACGCTGCCGTCAACCAGAGCGAAGATGGTGTGGTCACGACCAACACCAACGTTAGCGCCCGGCTTCATCTTCGTGCCGCGCTGGCGGATGATGATGTTGCCAGCGATAACCTGTTCGCCACCGAATTTTTTAACGCCAAGACGGCGTCCGGCGCTGTCGCGCCCGTTGCGGGATGAACCGCCTGCTTTTTTTTGTGCCATGACCTAAGTCCTCCTTGGTCTAACCAGCCGAACCCTTAAGGGGCTCAGGCGGCGTTAATCTCTTGAATGCGCAGAACGGTAACCGGCTGGCGGTGGCCATTCTTGCGGCGGCTGTTCTGCCGGCGGCGCTTCTTGAAGATGATGACCTTCTTGAGGCGGTCCTGAGCGATGACGGTTGCCGTCACCTTTGCGCCAGCAACTGTGGGGGCGCCAATGGTCACGGAGCCTTCGCCACCTACGGCAAGAACTTCATCAAAGGTGATGGTGGCGCCAGCTTCGGTTTCCAGCTTTTCAACCTTGAGCACCATGTTGGGCTCAACCCGATACTGCTTGCCGCCGGTGCGGATAACTGCGAACATAAAACCTGTCTCTCTTTCCGATCTCTTGACCATCCGCGGCACAGGCGCAGGCGAAGGGTCTGGTCGCTTTTTGTTCCTTGGCCGCACTGGCGGCATGGCTCCATCTTTGTGGAGTGGTGCGGCTTTTTACGGGGAGAGTCCCGTGCTCGTCAACAAGAACTTGCACATACCCCGGATCTCTGCTTGCACGCCGGAAAATCCCTGCTTATAAGCCGGGCCAACGGAGAGGTGCCGGAGCGGTCGAACGGGGCGGTCTCGAAAACCGTTGAGCTAGCAATAGTTCCGAGGGTTCGAATCCCTCCCTCTCCGCCATCAGATGATAAATTTCCTAATAAAAACAATATGTTAGATAATGAATTGGAAATTTTACCCCTCTTATTCCCCCTCTTAAAACGATCGCTAGGCTTTCAGGGGATAGAAGGAAAAAGGGTCAATAAATACCCATGCTCTATATTGATATAGAAAAACGAATAAATGAGGTCGCCTATCCAATCGCCTTTTTAGGTAGGGACACTTTTCTACTCACACATATAAAAAAGGGGCCTTCCTTGTAAGAAGACCCCAGAGATATCTGACTGTGGTTATTGCTCAGTCTCCCACGACATTCCTGCCGGTCAGCCTGAACCAGTGCATGATACCGGCATCCAGAACAGCCATGGTCTTGTGCTCTATTTCTGTGGGGCCGTTCTTCTGCTTCTTCCATGCGTCTGTTCCGGCCTCCAGTGCTGCGGTCAAACCCTTCTGGAAAAGTTCGTCCGTGCTGCCTTTCGCATGGTGGTAATCTGCCACAATCACCCCCAGCCGTTCCGGGCTTATCTCAGAAGCACCGGGGCCGCGTTGCTCATCGGCATAAAGTTCTGTCAGTTTGGCGCAAGCGGCTTCTGTGGCGGCGCGCAGGTTCTTCTTTACAACATGCGGCTGCATTGCTGTCTGCTCTCCCATCCTCGCGAACAGGAGGGCCAGCTTCCCGGTCACCCCTTCAATGGCAACGCCAAGGGGCAAGCCGGCATCATGTGCGAGTATAGCGGCCATGCGGCCCATCCCCGGCACGTTCACCCAGCCTTGCCCGTCTTTCTCCATGCGGTCGCCCTCATCAAGAGAGGCATAGGCGCGATCTGCCGCGACCTCCGCGCTGGCTTCCAGAACGCGACCATCCTTCACCGGCCAGTCATAGATGGCAGAGAGGCGCTGGCAGAACTGGCGGGCATGAAGATCATTCATTTCACAGGCCAGTGGGCAATCCGTGCCGTCCTTGAAGACGACGGAGGGGAGGAAGGCGGCTTTACTGTCCTTGTCCAGAACCGGGCGCATCCACAGGCAGCGGACGGCCTGCGGATCCAGCGTGGCGGGGTCAGCGATGATGCCAGGAACGGCAGAGGCGGTTGTGTAGGAAGCGGTCATGCTGTGGCGTCCAGACTGTTCTGAGTGATGAGAGTTTGTGGGGTAGTGGTGACGATGCCCTCCGGCGCCGGGTGGCAGACGGAGCAGGTCCAGCCCTCTGACGTGTCACCGGCCTTTCGCCACCAGTGCGTGAACCCACATAGGGAGCAGGGACCATCAGCATGAAGGCGATGATCTGCCCTCACTGGGCTGGCTGTGATGATGAAGCGGGGCGGAGGGTCTTCCCGGTCTTGAGGGAAAGGAGCCATGAAGCGGCGGCGCTGGTCATTCCATTCCCAGCCCTGTTCTTTCAGCCAGCGCGGGTCCGGCCCTCCGAAGAGATAGAGCTTTCCTGTGTCAGGATCCCGACGGATGCCTGATTGTTCCAGTTCACCCGC
>SCDS01001745.1:831-11998 GCA_004149465.1 Drosophila nigromelanica
AGCTGCCCATTGTGTAATGTTTCTGAGAACAGTGCAAAAGTTATAAAAGTATTTTCGTAAAATAATACAAGATACAAAACATTGTCGTAGTTATAGTTACATTTGCTATTTCACTTACATCGTCAAATAATCACATTTTACAAAATTCATTTTTTTAAAAATAAAAACTACAAATTAAATGTAAATGTTTTGTTTTTCTTAAAACATCATGTAGGTAACAAAGTAATAATAAAAATCAATTCAGCTTAACAAATTATAATTAAAGATATTCAATATTTAATTTAATATTTTAAATATTATTTCTATAAATAACTTGAGCATTTTATCTTTGGTTCTGATTAGCTTATGAAAATCATTGATATGAAAAATATGGAAATTAATTATAATAAACCTATTTTACTTCCTGTTTTCCTTGTTTCTCTTCTAGTTTTAATTATATAAAATTGCAAACTCATTTCAATAAATTTATAAATACAAGTTGTTTAGGTATTTGCTATTTAAAAAAGATTCACTTAATTATTTTGCTCTTTCTTTCAACATTTTCAGCTTATTTTAGTTTTATTTAGCTCTTCGTTCAGTCTTCTCGCCCTTGCACGTATGACTATTACAATTGCTATTTACAAAGTGCCTGGCATTGCCGTGCAATTTGTTAATGCCAATTCTTTGCGCTTATTTTTGGCGCGCAATTTTTGGCCATTTTGACTCATCGCTTTGCCAGCAACAGCAGCGACGCTGGCTTCACCGCTTCAAGTCATGCCCCTTTGCATAATTCGTCATTGGCAGAATAAATTGTTGTTGTTGTATTTGCTGTTGCTGCTTTCTTTTGCCACGCTCGTTTGGCTTTCTACGCTTACGCTTACGCTCACGATCCACACACGCGCCTCTCTCTCTCTTTGCCTCTCTCCCACTGAGGCGCGCGCGTGCGCTCTTTGTGTGTGTTTGCTTTCCTATGGGAGGCTTTGGAGCTCACTCACCCACTCTCTCTCTCTCTTTACGCTCTCTCGCTCTTATTGTGCCGTCGTTCTCAGCTTGTTCTTATGGCGTGCGTGTGCGAATGGAAAAAATTGTTTATCATAACTTTTAATTGCTTGGATCTCTTTAAAATAACAGCAGCAGCAACAACAACAACAGTTGCTGCGTTCTTTTGTTGCCTTTGCACTGCTATTTATAGGGTCTGCATGTGAGGCGTGCGATTGTGTGTGTTAGTGTGGTGGAGGTAGCTTTTGTTTTCGTTGTTGTTCCTGTGGTTGGTTGCTGCGCTGTCGATTGTAATTACTCAATTGCTCATATGGCAACGTCGACGCCAACGTTGGCGTCGCAGTTGTAGCGGTATTTTTTCAGTTAAGTACGTAGATAAAATAAATGGAATTGTTATGGTAGCCGCATTTTTGCCTCTGCTGTTGATTTACTCATTTATTTCTTTATTTAATGGACGCTTTTTTTTTGCTTATACATATACGTATATAATTTTTTTGGGCAGGTGCTTGAACTTTGTGGTCGACTTCTTCGGAGAGCTTTTCGCCTTTGCGCTCATTTTATGGAAATTTTTTCTTTATTTAAAATTTTATTTTTTTGTATTATTATTTTTTTGTTTTTTTTTGCTGTTTCGCTCGTTTGCCTGTGCTCAGTCCGAAACACGTTTTTAGCCTTTTTTTGGCGTTGCATTCGCCAAAAACAAATACAAATTTAATGCAGTTTTTGCCTCTGCTTCTTCGTCATGATTCGTTTGTGGGTATTTTTTATGCGCCGGTTTACCTTCAATGCACTGTTCTTGTTCTCGTTGTTGTTGTTGCTGCTGCTTTTGAAATCCAGTTTTGCGCAGCTGCAGCGACTGCGCTTTACGAAATGGCGTAGCGACAGCGACGTTGACGCTGACGCAGCGGCGTTTGCACACAAAAAACAATTTCGCTGACCTACTAAAAAAATAATAAGTATAATATTAACAACAACAACAGTTAACAGTGAAAACGCGCCAAATATAATTTAATGTGAGTGCTGTTCAATGTACTTATCTGCCTGCATGTGTGTGTGTTTGTGTGTGACGATCGCGCGCAGCTCAAAAGATAAAAGATAGCAACAAATGTCAACAAACAACAACAAGAACAACAAGCTGATCAAAGCAAAGCAGCGCAGCGACTGAGACGTCACTGGCTGCGCAAAAGCAGCGCATCTTTCACTCCTTCTCTCTCTCTTTCTGATAAAAGCTCAGCTCAGATTTGTATAAATGCAAGACGCGTGAGCACGCATAAAATGCATGCAAAAGAGACTCCAAAGAAAGAGCGTCGCGTCGCTGTGCCATGTGAATTGGCAGGCGCTGCGTCGACGTTGACGTCGCGACTGCATATTGGCAAAATGACGCCGCTTACGGTTTTATTTTCGGGACTGTTGCTGCTGCTGATGGCAACGATTCTTTGTTGGCCATTTTTTATTTTTTTATTTTTGGTGTTGCTAACGGTGCTTTGGGGCTTTATTTATATGCTTTGTGTGAGTGAGCATGCGTGCGTGTGTATGTATGTGAGCGCTCGCATATATAAACATGTTTTCGAAGCTGCGCTTTGCGAAAATGCCAATGAAATGCAATAATGCCTGACGCAGCTTTTAGCCCGTTACCTGCTACTGCCAAGCTGTGAAATTGCAAGTGAGGACACTGATATCAATACTGGGACGAGTGGGATGATTTATTAAAATATATAAAATATTTAATAAAAAATTATTTGAATTAAATTCAAATAACACTTAAGCAAAGTGAAAAGATACAATATATTTTATATAATAGTTTATAGGCAAAATTTGATGATCTTAATAAACAGACAAAAACCGATTTAGCACATTTCCATTTCATTTTAATATGCATTTCTCTGCCAAATCGAACTCCATTAAAGATCATAAATTACTTCACAATCTTAAATTACAAAATTCCACAAATTCTGATACTTAAAGGGTTAAGTTATGTGCATGTCTCCTCTCTCGCTCTTTCCTTCTCTCCCTCTGTCACACACGGTGTGTCTGTTTGCATTGTTGTTTCTGGCATTGGCATCTGCTCCACCCGTTTGTGGTAGCTCTCTCTGTCCCTTACGTGGCTGCCGTCTTTATTTTTTTAACTCAAACATTTCATACCTCAAACGCTTTTTTCTTACATTTCGTTTTTGGTTTTGTTGCACTTTTATTTGGCGACATTTTTGCTGGTTTCTCCGAAACAGGAGGGAGGCAGTGTGAGAAAAATCGTTGTACGGTTTTCATTTCCTCTTGCATGCTTTTAAATGTATTGACCCAATTCGCAGTCTGCACCAAATTGAACGTTGAAATTTTATTTGCAAAAAATATGTGTATTTTATTTATTTAATTCGTTTATTGATGCGCATTGCAAATCGATTTGCATGAAAATATTTTAAATAAATAAAGCTATCGAAATTCATTTAAATACGAAATGCCATTGAGAGCAATGTTACTTTTGCAACTTTTGCACCTGAGGCTCTTCCATAATTGAGGCATGCAACACATGGCCAGCAATTAATCAGATTAATTTTGAATTATTACAATTGCACAATTTTCATGTCGCAAATCAAAATTCAATTTACATTTCTCAACTGCCTTTTGGCAATTGAATTATCAAATGTGTGTTGTCTTTGTCTTCTTTTCGATTTTTGCTGCCTTGGCATTAAATTAAAAGTCAATAAACTGTTTTACTTATAATTATAAAATACGGAAAATACATACACATACACACAACATATTCAGGACCATTGTGGACACGTGTAAAGCGCCATGTTTTATTTTTGATACCAAAGTTGATAAAAGAGTACAATATTGGTGGACATTAAGTTCTTTTTTATTTTTAAATACTATGCGTATATTAAATATCGATTAAACATATTTAAAAAGTTTTCCACTTCCATGGAATTAACATATTAACACATTATTCTTAAAGTTGTATAAACAAACGAAAAAGTTATAATATTTTATTTTAAAATTCGGATTTATTTTCGAAAAAATCACTTATAAATTTAACTGCAGCGTATCTTCAAGTCGTGCATTCTCGTCTAAAGCATTTTCCTTTATTTCTGTTTATATACATAAATTTTTCAGCAATTTCTGTATATTTATTTCTTTTTTGTTAGCTTTTAATTTTTATTGCTGCATCGGCAGAAAAAATATTGCTCATGGCCAATAAAAAAAGCCATTGATTTATATAAAGGTGGACATTTTTTTTTGATGTATTTATTTTTGGCCTGGCTGCAATTGCAATTGATTACGAATACGATTAATTACAATACTCTGTACGAGGTGATCGGGGGTCAAATGGGCGTTACTTAATCATGTTATTAACGTCATCCGCATGTGAATCAAACACGCCACGCACATTTCAAATATGCCACAAAAAAGACGGCCCATAAATAAAATTTTAATCAAAAATGTTGCGTTTAGTGCCAAATTGATTAACTGTTGAGGTCAGCGGAAAATTGGTTTAACATATAGAAATATATACTTCATATGTATGTATAAATACATTTTTTAAGCTCTGGGCTTTTCTGATTTATAGCAATAATTCAATTGTTGAATTAATTGAAGCAATAAAAAAATGTTAAATATGCATTTAATGTTTAACATTATTTATTAGCATTTAAGCACATGTTGAATAACATTAAATTTTATTAATTACTAATTTTCTCTCTTTTCTCTGTTTCCTTTTAGGTAAGTTTCAACGCTGTCATTTTTGATGTCAATTAATTTATGGTATGTTGTAAAAAAAATAAACATAGTTTTAAGTGCATTGCAGTGGTTTCATCAGGAGTTTATTATTTTATCTTTTGTGCTGATGTTTATGTGCAATTATTTTTATTTATGAATATTTAAATATATAATAAATATAAATTTGCGATGTATAATCAGCTACACAAATCTAATTTAGTATCCGTATGTTGAGTTCTTGATTTGATTACCAACTTAAATGACAAAGGCATTTCAGTCCCCCCATTTGAATCATCTTTTGAAATTCGAAATACAAAAAGCTTGCTTATATATCCTTAAAGTATGCTGACTTAGCAAATTTACGTTAACAATAAATGGATGATATTATACAAATTCTTAGGTTACTTCAGCAAGACCAGAAATAATGTCGTATAATATGAGGGAACATTACTAAATATCTATCCGTAATTTTCTACGCTACGATTTATAGTTATTTCGTTTTAAGCTTTATATTCGAGTTAAAGTTTTTTTTTTTATATAAATGTTGACAGGTGGTTCGCTGGCTAAACATGTTGCAGCTAGCGGAAGTGATTGCTAAATTTTCCTACGCTCACGTTTTCTGCTGATAAGAAAAGCTCAACTATTGGCTGATAGCAGGCATATGTTTAAAGACGATATAATACTATGTGGATATATATACACATATATGTTTATAAATACTTGATATGCTTATTTTATGGTTGGTTTGATTGTGATTGCATTTGGTGCAGCGAACCATGTCAAATGCTGTGTGAGTGTGTGTACGTGTGTGTTGGGCGCTCTCCATATAAACAGATAGGTCATTTTTCAGATAAAGATATATTTATTTATTCAGCGCACTTTTGCAACGAAAACAACAAATGACAGTTCGTTCACACCAAATGGTAGAAGACATAATAAAACAACAAAAATTTCACTTTTTTTGTCGTAAAATATTTAAATAGTGTCGGGGCTCGCCTGATTGTGTGTGCGTGTGTGTGTTATCAGTAGCACATTCACAAGAACAGCTACAAAAACAATTTACAATCGTAACAACAACTCGCATGCAAAACAAACACCTATGGAAACAATCTAAATAATATACATATATTTATGTGTGTAGGCTAAATATGTGAGCCAAATAAAAGTCGACTATAAAATGTTCTCTAAAGTGAGCCGAGTTCAGTGATAAATAGTTGGCAAAATAGTTTTTGGTACAGTAGTTGGGGGCGGTTTGGAACTCTTTGGAATGCTCTTTAATGCATAAGCTTGTTATTGTTTGAAGTGTAAGCAAATAGCTCGGAAATTATAGGAAATTAAAAGGAAAATTGGACTAAAAATATTTGCTTTTTAATGGTTCAAGGAGTAATTTCCTTTATGAATTATTTCCTTTTCCAAATATAGTGTAAAAAATGTATTAATTTAAATAAAATGCGTTTTTATACAATATTTTTTACAATATTAAAAAATAATTCTTTAATATTTTTTAAAGTTTTGGCTGTAAATTGACTCAAAAATAAATTAAAAGCTCGTCCAATTAAATGGTTTTAAGGATTTAGTTAGGTTTTAACTCTTCTGACAAGATAAGATATCTATGACATTTGGTGAGAATATAATTTTTTTAAATGGTTAGATATTTTGTGATATAGTATGTTTTGCCAAAATAGTCAAGAACTGGATGAATTTTTAAAGATTCGATATAATACAATAATTTAAACGTTCTCTCAAGTATATTAAACAGATATTCCATCTACTTGTTATATATTAAAATCAATTGGAAAACTATTAAATATATACAGTGCTCACTGTGTAAAGCAACCTTATAAAATAACTATGCCGCTTACGATTAAAGAAAACAATCCGACTAAAGTCGAAGAAATTGCAAAAGTATATTTAAATATTGATAAAAACAATAGCAGAAGAGACAAACAGCCAATAAAATCAACAACAACAATAACAGCTGGAATAATGTTGCAGAAAAAAGAAAACAAAATAAAGAAACCAAAAGTCAAAATAAAATAAATATAAATGAACAAACAGAGACATGTGTTAATTTGCTGTACGAGTCAGCTAAAGCGGGGGAGGGGAGTTGTGAAGTACAAACTTTTCGGGTAAATTGCTGACAAATATTTAATGCAAGTCGCCGGGGTACACAGGTGTGTGTGTGTGTGTGTGTGTGTGTTTGTGTGTGTTTTAGTGTGGGAGTGTGTCTGCACTTTTCTCTGCAGCTTATTTGATGATTAACACATTTAAAGTTTCCGTTTGGGGTTCAAATTCCTTTTCAGAGTTGTATATACCTAATTTAGGGGCTGCGCAACATAAGTAAACATTTATATAGCGTAATATAGCCATGTCTGCCACCTCTCCCCACCTCTCTCTCTCTCTCTATTGCCACCTAAAAAAGCCCTCTACAGCCAATTCCTTAGGGGGGCCCAGCACGCGTTTCGCACTTTTGGGGCTATTAAAGTGGGTGCTGAGAGATGAAAGTGGGACGATGGAAGGGGCAGCGGGGCAGCGAGAGCTGTTGTTGTTTGCATAGTCGTTCGTCTCGTCCATCGTCGCAGGTGGTGTTGATTATTATGGGCTCTATGCCGCAGCCTCAGCCTCAACCTGAACCACTTGGCTCTGGCTAAATGTAATTTTTATAGCACTGCAATTGCTTTTGTTATAAATTTTGTTCGCGCAGTACAACATGAAGTAATTTTCTGTTGCCATGCTTTAGCCAGTTTTCCCCACTCGGAAAACGTTGCCGCAAAATGTATTTTCAGAGCAGACGTTTACCGGAAAGTCTGTGTGTGTGTGTGTGCGTGGGGTGCGAGCTGTGCTGCCTTTATGCCCATGCTATCGTTGACAAGTGTGTGTGTGTGTGTGTGTGTGTGTGTGTGGTTTAGTGGTTGTTTTATTTTCTTCTTCAGTTGCCAAGTGGGCAAATGCAGATGATGATCAACTCCAACAAAATAAAGAAAGCAGCGCATTAAATAAAGATTTTAAAGATTTGCGCCAAGGCTTTGTAAACTAATTTTTAACGAGACAGCCGTCGTGTGGATTACAAAGATATTAGATAAATTTGCGTATAATGCACGAATTTGTCAGAAATTTTAAACGATTTATTTTTTGAGTTATTCTAACTAAGTATGAAATGCACCACAAACTCAAATTGAATAAATTTTTATATATATTACAGTTTGTGGAATTTAAGAAATATGCTTTTGAATTTTTGAGCATTGATATTCAATAATGTATCATTTACTTAATGAATTGTTTGCCTGCTTATAATATAACAAAAGATAAAGTTGTGTATAGATATATAAATATATTTATATATATTATATATAAAAATTGGCAAGCAGCCTAGGCGGCAATATAAAAGAAAAACTGAAAATTGAAACGATATAAATAAGTTCTGATGAATATCCACACATCATGGAGCTATTTGAGATATAAAATGAATGAAAATTTGAAGCAGATTTCATAAAGCTATTACTTTCAAATATAAACATTGAAATATGGATAAATACCTAAGGTATAAGTCTGAGTTAACATATATAAATATAGATGGAAGATAATAATTATTTGTTTATATATATATATATATATATGTATGTATACATTTTTTTCTTCTTCAATAATACAAGCAATTAATGCATGTCAATATTGATTAAATGTATGAATCCTCAAAATGATGTCTTCCTATTATAGTAGCATATGAATAAACATATTAAATATGTATACATATATTTTGTAACTTAGATATATGTATATAAAACTATAAATGCCAACCTAAACAACACATATGTATATTTCCCAAGTCAGCGCCGACACGTGCCCAAGATTTATATAAGACACTTCAACATAATCCGTAATGATAATTTTCTGTCAGACCAAAGAAAAAAATATGTTTTAAACAAATTTCTTGAGGTAGCTCAATTGCGTAGATCATTCGTTTTTTTTTTTGCCAATTGTCAATGAAATAGACCGCATATTTCAGGCATTGACGTAGTAATGCCTAACATAACATATATAAAGAAAAAGGAAAATTCATTTTGTAGCTACAAAGAAATTGAAACACCTTGAGTTCAACAGCAACAACAACAACGACAATGAAATCATATGAGGAGAAAACAATTCACAGCTAAATTTCAATTGTTTCCGCTGACGCATTGGCCCCGACGGGCTGAGGAGGTCATGCCCCCCTACTTGACGCACCTACCACAACACATGACATTCACAGATTGTGTGAAAATCTGAGAGATTTGTTGCGGTGACTTTTCACTATATTTTTCCTTGTTTGCTTTGCGCTTTTTTCGCCACCCTTTTAAGGCACAATAAAATTAATAATTTGCTTGAATTTAAGTTAATTAAATTTAATTAAATGATTTATGCGGGAATGGGCGGCTCAATTAGGTATTGTATCTTGCAGATACTTTTGTTTTTTTGTGTTTGTTTTATGGCCCAGCAAATCAATTTGTACACACACACACACACACACGCTTGGCATTTTTATACGCATTTAAAAGCATTTTCCATAAATAAAAATTATGAAAAACGAAAAAAGCCAACAGACGAATTACTAAAGATTTTCAGATGAAAAGCGGCGCGTAAATTACGCGCAGAGAAAAAACAAGAAGAGGAAGCAAAGACAGATTTGTGTACGAAATGAAAATTGTTTTATGTTGCTCCGAGCGCCACGACAGAATTTTCCACATAAATTACATGAAGAGCCAACACCGAGGAGGCGTAGGGTGAAAGAGAAAGAGATGGACGTAAAGAGAGAGAGAGAAAGATAACGAAAGGGATAGAAACTGTTGTCATAAGTGATCAACGCTTGCCTCAGGCCTGTCTATACCGAGTCTCACATGCTGGACGCCTTCTTCTTCTTATTATACTTCTTTTTCTGCTTCTGGGCACATCAAGTGAACTGACATCAAAATGACGAAAACGCAAATCAACAGCAAACAGCAAACAACAAATAGACAAAAAAAAACCAAACTAAGAAAAAAAAAGAGAACAATTTTCAGTTTGTTGAAAAGATGGATGGATTTATGGCTGGGCCATGGGTCCGTTGCTGGATGGGTGGTTGGGCTTGTCTGCGGCATGGCGAGACATCTCTAGATACTATTTTTTTCTTCTCTTTTTTTCTATTTTTTTCTATGTACACAAAATTTTATTTTTTGGGGCACTCTTTTGTGGTTGCCCCCTGCGGTCAAGGGGTTAAGTTATGCCAGGCTGTAATTGAGTGACCTTTTTGCGTAAAAGGGTTGCTGCCTTCAGCTTTTGTTTATATTAAACTTTCAAGCTGCATGCAGTGACTATTAAGCGGGGTGTCAACTGGGGCGGGGTAGAGGGGGTGGGAGTGGCCGGGGTTGTACTGATGGTTACAATAACTTAAATACATGTTGTGGCTGCCACGTTTATCATGCTGCGACATGCACAGCCCAAAAGTAGGCAACAACATTTCAATATTTGTTAACGATTATATTATTTACAAAGTGCCTAAATATACATTTTCGGTATTAGTTCAACGCCTAATTTCGATAGTAGATATTTAGTAGAATCGATAATTTTCTATAGCTGTGTAAATCCTTATATATCAAGAGATTTCAGCTTAAAATTATACACAAATAATTTTCTTCGATTATTTATTTTCAATACTGATACTACAGAATATATCATGAAGTATCGGAAGCTATCTTGACCATAAAAATGTTTTATATTACAATGAATGAATATAAAGAATACCCCCATCGTTTCAGTGATATTATAAGAAAGCTTTTAGCTTTAAAACGTCCTATCTAATTTCGTTGATATGAACTGTTTATAATATATAAATATATTGTTATTATTGTTATGTATCTTCGGTAATAATTTAAAGTTGAAAAAATATAAAAAATAAGAGCATGCCACTAACAGTCCCTTTTAAAAATGTGATCCTTAAAAATTCAAAAACCCCTGCAGGATATGCCCAAGTAGAGCAAACTTAACGCCAGCTTACTTGCTCCTTTGCTTTGCTTTGTGCTTATATCTCATATCAGGAAAAACTCAAAGTTCGAAATCAGTTTGAACATTTTGCGATTACTTTCAAGTTAATCACATTGAAGTTATTGTAATTCATTGTTATAGTTGTTGTTGCATTCGGAAGAAATGAATAAGTATTAAAATAAGCATGGGCCGCATAAAAATAAAAACAGCTGACAGCGCCAGTAACAAAAATAAATACGTTTAAAAATATTTTCACTTGTTTATTGGACTTTTGCCTACTTGACGCCAATTGTTTTTGCTATTGCTGTCAAGCTTTGAGCAATTTCTCATTTATTTGTGCGACGCTTTTGAATTCTTTATGTGCGTTTCCTGCCACAAGGACCATGTGTGATGCCTGCCCATATATTTCTGTGTGTGTGTGTGTGGGTGTGAGTGTGGGTGTGTGTGTGTGTGTGTGTGCGTGTGTGTATGCGTGTGTGTG
>SCDS01001747.1:0-15468 GCA_004149465.1 Drosophila nigromelanica
GGCGTTTTCTTGAAAGATGGTGGTCACACTTAGAAAGGCCCTGCCAACTGTTCGGCTCTCTTTTTATCGATGAACATGGACGCTTCCCTCGATCAATTTCCCGCAGTGTCGCGCTGGTGCCGATCATCGTTTGGGCGCGATAGTCAAATGCAACAAATTGTGGGAAATATTTACTTTTTATCAATTTGCGATTTGAAATTTATTGACATGTTATCGAATTGCCAGCCTCCCAGTGGGCATGGCACAAAAATAATAACACTTAGTCTGACGGGGATAACTACAAGTATATATATCCAAAGTTTTAAGCCTCTATCTTCAATAGCGCCGAAAAAAGTTCCGTTCATCCGGACAAACTGACAGCATGATGGACATTGCACAAATCCAACATACTTGATTCACTTCGTGAACGAGTATAAAAATAATATATATAAAATAATTGCTTAAATATAACAACGGACATAGGAAATAAATATTTTATATCGATATAACTTTAACATGAAATATGTATTTTAATACGTAAGTGTAGTGTACGTGAGTGTCTCTCCGTCTGTCTTTCTTTCCGTCTGTATGAACGCGTCGACCTAAGTAAGAGCTAAAGACATCACCTTTTCGAATTTATACTCGTCCATGGCACGCGCATATCAGTTTGTCTCAAATATGGATAACTCTCACCGTTTTCTTAGAATCGATAAAAACAACCTCCAATTTGTTAATGTTATTCCTTATAATATGTTTATTTCATATTATCGATAACCCGTCCCGTTTTCTTATCATCGATACTTATCGTTTTTTTACCCGGTTCTTTGAACATATCTCCGAAACTATAATACAAACAAAATCAAGTGAGGCGCTGCAGTCGGCCGTTACCGACTTGTAAGTTTGAAAAAATGTTGGTACTTCGTATTTGTACATTAACTGTAACATTACATTTTTAACACCATTGCTCAATGCAAACACATGTTACAAAAATTACTTCAAATTTAATATTTTATAAATTCATGTTGTTTTCCTCTTGAGGTCGTTATTTAAAAATCCTAGATATAAGGTTTATGAAGTAGAAGCGGAATCAAAAGCCTTACTAAAATCAGTATAAATAACATATGTTTCCATTTCATTTGGAAATCTCTCGATAGCAATTGACGTGAATTCTAAAAAGCTAGTCGTAATAGATCTATATTTCACAAACCCATGCTGGCAAGGTGAAATTATAGATGTACAAAGATGTTGCAGTTGAGAAGTTATCAATTTGAGATAGCTTAGCAAAATCGGTTTTCCGAAATTAATCTCGCTTTGGAGGCCTTTTAACTGGACTTAGCACCCGGGAAGCTCAATCAATCAACACCTCAAATGTGGGGTGATAAGGATCTTTGAGAAGTAATAAAGGACCAGTACGGGAAACAGATAAACAAGGATCAAAAACAAAGATCAAGCATCTTATCCAGTGAATTTGGAATAGCATTGATTTGGCATAATGACATCGGAAATATATTATAGAGAAAATCAATTTAAGTCGCGGAAGTCAACATGCTAGAGTCAGAACTAGTAATCCATGAAGTCCCGGCAATATTATAATCACACACAACAACAAGAAAATCCCAAAGCAGGAGAAATCAGAATTATCTGAAGAAGGGGGGATAAAATTGTGTTATTGATCTTTAAAAAGTTATCTACCTTCCAAATTTGGTGTCTCTGGTTTTAAAACTGTGCGAGATATACATTTTTGCTGTTTGCGGTGCTGGCCAGAAAATGTTTGCTGTGACATCTGGAGGAACTTCCCAGTTATATATGTCCCACATGTGGTGACTCTAGCTCAACAACTGTGGGAAATTGGGCATTTCCGATTAATTAAGGCGGGGCGCTATGGGTTGTTCTAGTGGGCGTGGCAAGGTTATCAAGGTGGACATATTTGATGGAGGCCCCAGCTATTTGTATACAAAATTTGGCGACGCCACCTCTAAAATTGTGGAATATATCAACCTTTTATCGATTTGCAGTTTAAGCTGTATCCACATGTTATCGAATTGCCAGCCTTCAAATGAACGTGGCACAAGAATTTTAACACTTTGTCTGAAGAGGACAACTACAAGTATTTATCCAAAGTTTCAAGTTTCTATCTTTAATAGCGCCAAACATTGTTGATTATCATCACTAGCCAAGTCGATTAAGCCATGTCACACTGTCTGTCTGTCCGTCTGTATGAACGCAGCGATCTCGGAAACTACATAAGCTAGAACGCTGATCTTCGTCTCATTAGATTCATACATATACGCTGACCAAGTTTATAATTTTTTTCGATAACCTGCCCCGTTTCATTAAGATCGATAAAAATCGATAACAACCATTCTTTTTCTTACAATATCTAATAATAATAAGCGCTAGAGGCAATAAACTTATTACGTTATATTTGTGTAAGCCAGATGCAGATTTTGACCTTTGTCCTTCGGATTTTTGATACCTTCTCCCCTAACATCGACAAAATCATAAAAACCGCAAATCAAATAATACAGACCTGCAAATTGGTTTGTACATCCATTTCGATGCCCTTAATATGGCTTGAAAAAAGTCACAACGATCATACATTTAGTTTAGAAGAAAACAAGGATTTCGTTTCTATAGTGGGGACAAGCGCAGCCACCGAGTAAAGTGAGTGCGGCGTGCATTTGTGTGTATGTGTGAATTTGTGTATGTATGTATGAATGCAAACGGGCTGAAATGCTTATAAACACAGATCGCAGGGTTCAGGGTACCTCATAGTTGGGCGGTCCCGACTAGGGCAATTTCACTTGTTTTTTCTTAAGTTTCGTTTAACAATGACCCAATATCGCTCTATTGGTCAAAGCTCTGAACAATTTGGTGGGTTTTTCTCTTTAGCTACGAAATTTATATTATTTTTGTTAAACAACACTAGAGTTAAGCGGTTATAGTGCGCGGATGCCTGATCTGGATACACTATGTTTTTCATAAAATGGTATTGGCGGTTATTGTGCCCTTGTGAAAAAGCACATATTCTATGGCCTTACGAGCAAATGACCTGCCATATCTGTGCTTTCAAGCCAAATTTTTTAATTTTAATTGTTGACACGGTTTCGTCAACAGAACCATCTTTCTGTTTTGTATAAAACTTAGGGCCGGGCAAAGTGCTTAAGTCCAATTTAACATAGTTTTCTTCGTCCATCACAATGCATTCAACTGCTTTATTGAGCAAACGGTCATAAAGCTTTCGAACTTTTTTCCCCCTTTCCCTTTTCTTGAAGCTTGTGGTTTGTTGCATTACTTTAAATTATCTAGCTGCTTAACTCTTTGTATCGTAGAGACGATTTGTCCCGTATTTTAAGTTTAATCTCAGTCGGACATAGGTTATTGTTTTGCCGGTTAATGCCAATACCTTTTTTTAAGAGTCTTTTCTCTGCCAGATTTTTGTAAATCTTTTAAAGAACATGTCTCCCCGAACTTAATTATAATATTCTTACTACTTTTTTTTATGCGGTTTAGCTGATTTTCTATCAGAAATTCCATTTTCTGTGCAATAGTTGTGTATAGTTTTATTTTTAAAACTAAAAGGCGAATGGTGCAAAGTCAACACGTAAACTAAGAAACATCGTCCAAGTTTTCCAATGGTGCATAAAAATCTTATACTGCGAGAAATAGTCGATTGAAAGTGTGCAGTTTTTTTTTTGATACACTCATTATTACTGATTTATATATTTTCATTCATTCATCCTTTAAAGATCTGTAAAAAGAATTTCCCGGTCACGCCCCCTGCCACCACCGAAAATCACGAAAATCTATATCTTGTTCAGTTTTAAAACCAGAGTCACCAAATTTTGGCATGTTGATAGCTGCTGACCTCCCCAAAAGATTGCAACCTTAACATAACGGTGACTGATGCCTATATCTCCCACAGTTTTTAAGTCACCTTCTTTAAGGATCGGTAAAATATTTCGGCGACGACCACTACCACTCGAAATCTCCCTCAGTCACTCACCCCCCGCACCACACAAATTACAATATACCGAAATTTCCCAAAATAACAATAATAAAGAACGTGAACGAGTATAACGCAGTCGGTAACGCCCCCTTGTTGTATTTCATTATATCGATTTGATTTTAGTGCCGTATTTACTATGTGAGTATTTTTTATTTACCCATTGAAAATGGGTAAAAAGGGTATAATGGTCTTGTGCAAATGTATGTAACAGGCAGAAGGAAACATCTCCGACCCCATAAAGTATATATGTTCTTGATCAGAGCGACGAGCTCAGTGGATTCAGCCCTATCCGTCTGTATATCTGTCTGTATGTACGCGTCGATTTCAGAGACTACAAATGCTAGAAAGCTGATCTTGGACTCATTCGGTTCGTATATACCATACGTAGACTAAGTTTATTTCAAAAGATCGATAACTCTGCCCCCCCCCCCCCAATATCGATAAATCTTTAAAAACTGTAAATCAAATACTGCAGACTTGCAAATGGGTTTGTACATACATTTTGATGCTCTTAATAAGTCCATATCGAACATACATAAGTTCATATCGAACATACATTTAGTTTAGAAGAAACGAAGGATTTAGTTTCTATTTCCACTTGTTGCCGCTTTGGCCAGACTTCTTATAGTCTTTTATTTATTTTTTGGTATATTTTAATGTATTGTGCAGAGCACTATGTGCTTATATTTACGAACTAACTTATATGTCTTACTCTAGAGCTAATGAAACCTCTGTTCACGTTGAAGGGTTGAATTATTGAACCGATTTCACAACAACAAAACTATTAATATTCAATTTGGCAACTGTCAAGAAACTCTTTACAAAAATTATTAAAGTGCCATTAAAATTTTAGCACTAACCAATTTTAACATAACAATTTTATTAATACTAAGACTTAATATTTAGTGTGACCTCCTTTAGCATCTATGAAACGTTGTAGACGATTTTTCATTGATTAAATAAACCTTTTCAGGTCATAATTGCTAGGTAAAATTTGCCACTTTTAAATGCTGCTTTTGTTTTTAGCTGCCTCTTTACCACTTTTTTTTTCAGAAACCATAAATTTTCTATTGGGTTAAAATCGGGACGCTGAGCAGGGGTATCTATCACTTTTCCGCAGTGATACACACATTCGCACTATATTCGCTTTATACTTTGATCGTTGTCCTGATAAAATTTAAAACGTGGCTTATTATCTCTTATAAGCCCCATTTTATTGTCACTGTTCGTCAAATAGCTTTTTAAAATATTGAGATACTGCAAGGCAGTGTATTAATAAATGCAAGGTCTCCGACCCCTTTGCTAGAGATACACCCCCAAACCATAACTGGCAGTTTACCAAACTTCACTGTTGAATTGATGTTGCAATTCTCCACCGCTGTTCAATGCTCACTTGCGCGCAGCTCTAGATCAGTACTTGTTGCGCAGAATAGCCTGACTCTTCCTTAAGCTCCCTAGCAAGCATTTTGGTTGAATCCTGAAAGTTTTGAGATATTTTGAGTTTAGAACCTCCACGATTTGGCTCCAAAGTACGTTCGTTTTCTATACGTTTTATGCATTGTAAATTGTCTTTCGTGTAACAAAAAACATCTCTGCCAGCTCCTGCACTCTTTTGCACTTCTGGTGATTAAAATACACCAGCTGGATGATTTTAAACGACTTTCTCTTGCCTGACATCTTTAAATCTCAATTTTAATGTAAATGACGTCTACAAATCAAAAGTTTTTCACCAAACAACTAAGAATATCATAGTTTTCTATCTATCTCAAAGAACGCAAAGCATATGAAACGGCAAATATACCGTTTTTCGTTGAATTGGTGCAGAAAAGAATAAACAAAATTTGTGTAGTTTCTTGACACTTGCAAAATTGAGTCTTAATAGTTTTTGTTGTTTTTTTTTTTTTGTTGTTTTAAGTGCAATTAAACTGTTGTTTCTTATAGTATTCTCTTTTTTCTCAGTGTGTAAACTCATTCTTGACATGTATCAGAAAAAATATTGTTGGTAAACTATACAATAAAATAAATCTTGTTACCAATAATATAAATTTTGTAATCGGTGTGCTAATTAATAAATACCCATGAAAGTTTGTATTCAATTTGGCAACAAAAATATTTTTTACCCTGAACCTATTGAAAATGGTTAAAAAGTGCAAATCTTAATCCGACCCCATTAAATATATATGTACATATATTCTTAATTTCGACGTCGAGCTGAATTGATTCCGTCTATTTGTCCGTCTGTATAACCGCGTCGATCTCGAAAACTATAAGAGCTAGAGACTTCAACTTTTAAAATATAGACTATAGAGACTATATAGACTATATATATATATAAATATATACTATAGCACTAAAAGAATATATTGCATAAAAATAACATTATCAAGCTCGGTTAAGAAAAACACAAGTTTTCAAAGAATACTGGTTTTAAAATTAAAGTAATTGCATAAGCCAAGTAGCAGCAAGCACAAGCAGTGCATGCATCGACATACACATATTTGTCTATGGGTTTAAGTGTGTAACGACAGATCACAGATGGGTTCAGGGTATTTTCGCGTCGGGTGCTTCCGACATGAGCAATCTTACTCGTTATATTAATTCGCAGCATTCCCAACAAATTATTCTGAGCGAGGGACTTTCATTTTCATATTGATATCTTGAAAAACAATACATTATTTTTCGACCGATAATCTTATGGAAGCAATATGCTATAGTGTTTCGATGTTGCGTGTGACGTTCGCAAATTTAGAGTATGTATGTATAAAATGTATATATGTATATGAGAAGATATATGTACATATATATACATATGTTACATACATATATGTATGTACATACATATGTACATATATCTCAAAACAAAAAACATATGCCATAGTCAAATTTTGACGATAGTTCTGTGGGAATTTGTTAACTTTTATACAAATCAACTTTATAGTTGAATATATTTCAAATAAAATAAACAATATGGGTATTTTTATCTTTCCAGTGCGTACTTTGCACAAGTTACATAAAATCAAACAAAGACTGCGGCTATGACAAAAAATCAAACTTAAACATGTTTTGTTTGATCTATACATTTTCACATGCTGAGTCGAACACAAAAAAAAAGAAGAATCGAATACTGAGGCACTCAAAAGTATTTGCGGTTTGTAAATGAAACTGAAGCTCGCTCTTTTGCTTAAAGTAGCCGCTAGCTGATTGTCCGTCTCTTTTGCACCTGCATTGTACCTGCGAGCATTGTTGTAATCGTGATCGGAAACGACACGACACAATACAACAACGAAGCTCTTTGTCAGCGAAACTAATAAAAAACCGAGCTTACCATCTGTTCTCATAACCAGTTCCAAACTAATGCTTGTGCGGTGGAGACGGTGGAATACATTTGTGGAGAGACGACATTAAATGCTTTTACAAAAATTGTACACGAAAATATTATAAAAGATAAAGTGAGTTTTATTTTAAATTACTATGTAAAACAATTTTTTTGCATTGAAAAGAATGTACATATGTATTTGCATTATCTACATTATATATTTGTGTGTGTGTGTCTATGTGCAAAAATAACAAATAATTACTGAAATCTGTATGGAACTGCTTTATGCCATGTTATTGCGGGGATATAGAATTTTTATCATATTTATAGTAGCACGAAAATAAAAGATGTGTATTTTATTTTAAATTAAAGTGAAATAACATAAAACATTCGCAGATAATTCTACTTATTAAAATCAGTGACATTAAAATTATAATGACAATAATTTAAGAAAATTTGATGCGGGTGTAAACTTCATATATAATCAGCAATGACAAATAGCGAGATTCCACCACAATTCTAAGGCTAGAGTCAGTCTTGCCCCGCTCATTATAAATATAATTTTCACCTTCAATTACTCATTGTAGATAATTTAGTTGAGGTTACAATGATCATGAGAAGAGTTTATGACTGTTTAAAGTTATTAAATTGTGAACAACTTAGCGATTATAACCTTAGCGATTATAAAATTAATCATAAATTAATATTAAACCAAATTTTTCCTACATCTTTGTAGATTTCGACGAATCCGCTAACACGTGTCCTTATATTCAAATAAATTGCTGTTTCCCGTATTGTAGCCAACAAAAACCTTGTACACTTTAAATCAACTACAAAAAACGACCGTCAAAATTGGTTACTTAACGAAAACTTCGTTTGTGGTCACGGAAGGCAACAGAGTAAGTGATAAGTATGTATATAATTACACTACGTAGCAGAATTAAATTTTATTTTATTGTTTACCAAGCCTACTTTTTCTAAAAAATAACACAAAAACACTTTAAAAATTCTTTAAAGTGAGACATTTTTATACCCTGAACCCATTCAAAATGGGTAAAAGGTATAATGTATATAAATGTAAGTATCAGGCAGAAGGAAGCATCTCTGAAAAGTATATCTTGGTCAGCATTACTATACGATCTAGCTATTTCCGTCCGCAGATATATTAAGTATATTATCGATATTTATCTTAGATATTTCAGTGTTAGAGCCACCAAATTTGGTTTAATTTTTTCTAGAAAAGCATACCTGAATATTTTGTATACCTCCCCCCATTCGCTTCAGATAACAAGAAAAAAGCCACATTTATTACTACAGTCTAGAGCTTTGGTTTCTACATAGATTTGCTGTTTATTATTTCCTGCAAATATTATCACTGCGGACAGTGAGTTTTTCATATCGAGCTATATACCGACCGAAAGGTATCGCTTAGTAAATACATAAAACATACCACAGTTTGCGGTAGCTCATCTGGTTTATGAGATATGGATCGGTAAGTAAAGTAGCACAAAATATATTCTCTTAGAGCTTATAAGTTCGTTAGGGGTTTTCGTGACCCCGACGGCTCTACAACCCCTGAAATGTGTAAAATCTCTGTTCCTTTGCAATTTTAATCTAAAAGTATAAAATTATTATTTAAACCTATGTACAAAATAATACCAAACATCTACCCTCGAGTTTTTAAAGAGATATCGACAGACAGACATGGCTGAATCGACTTGGTTAGTGAAGAAGAATATATATTCATTATGTAGTCGGAGATGCTTGTGTTTGTTACATATATTTCCATAATACCATTATATAACATTTTCCTGTTTTTAATGGGCTTAGGGTATAAGTGAGATTGCTCTAGTCGAGACCGCCCGACTAGAAGATACCTTGAACCCAGTGTTTCTCACATATTTACAAATGCATAGCGCAAGCTTTTAAAATTATTTGTGGTTTTCAAAATCCGAAATATTCTGTGTATGCTTACATACATACTTATACAAAATCACCTCCGACTTCAACATCTGCTGCACAACTCTTACTAGCAGCCTCATACTATCGCGTCTTTGTAACAAAAGTCAACTTAGCCATTGCAAAATAGCTCTAATCGAGGGCGTCCGACTAGGAGATACCCTGAACCCTGTGATTTTTTACAAACATTTCAACATCCTTGCATTCATACATATATACATACACTAATTCACACGCACACACAGTGAGGCACGTCGCACTTACTTTACTCAGTGGCTGATTCTTGATTTACTTATAAACTAAAAGTATGATCGTATTAAATTGCTTAGAACCTAATAAGAGTATTTATATGTATGTACCAAAGCGCATGTCTGTATTATTTAATTTAGTTTTTTCGATATCTGGGGCGATTGAGGGAGGTATCCACAATCCGATATATTTGCCAAAATTAGCGTATGGCTTACGGGGAGATATTGAAACAAATTTCATGGCACTAGAACTTATAGTTTCCGAATTATGTATCTTCAAAATACCGGGTAAGAAAAAATGATAAATATCGATAAGAAGAATCGATAATATTGAATAAACTTGATCTGCGTATGATATGCACGACCTTAGAAAACCAATCTTCAACCCTCTAACTCTTATGCAGTGCTGGCTGCTAATTGCCTTATCAAATTTTACTAACCGTTTTCTTTAATAACTTTTGTAAATTCTACATTGATCTTGATGAAACTTTTTGCAAACGGTTCTTGGAGTGCTAGTATATATAAATATACCATATAAACCTATACATATATATGTGAACTCAATCTGGTGTCAGTAGCTCTCAAAATAAATAGCAAGAAGCTAAAGTTTAAATTTAAGGTTATTGCTGATTTTTATTAATTAAAAAACGGTGAACGTGATCGATTATTGAAACAAACGAGTCTAAATTCGAAAAGTTGAAGCCTCTTGCTTTTAAAGTTTCTGAGATCGCTGCGTTAATACAGACGAACAGACAGGCGGTCATGATTAAATCAACTCAGCTCGTCGCCTGATCAAAAATATATATACTTTATGGGGTCGGAATGCTTGTTTCTGCCTGTTACATACATTTACACAAAACCATTATACCATTTTTAACAATTTTCTATGGCTTGACGGTATAAAAACGATCGATAAAAACTGCAAATATGTTAAAGTCTTCACCTATTCTCGTCCTTATAAATGTAAATTTAAATTTTAATATTTTTTTAAATAAAATTAAAATTTTAGTTGTGTGATTATTAAACATAAACATAAAGAAGGTTTTTGGGAATTAGTTTTCAGCTCTGTCTACGTTAGTAACAAAATGTTCTGAAGACATTAACTTAAACATTTTGAATTGTTATAAGCTCTACTTACTTGCTAATTGGTTTTTGTTTGTATGTGCCTGTAAAATAATTATAAATCGTGCGACAACGCCACGTAATTTGTGATGACTTTCAAATGACTTATTGTTTTCTAACACACAATTATACGTATATAGAACGATCTCTCTCTTTGTCTTTCTATCTCAATTTTTCATTCTCTTTAAGTTTTAGTTGTGTTATCTGCTTCAGACAGTGTTACGATTTGTACCACGTTCACGGGAGGCTGGCAATTCGATAACTTGTCGATACATCTAAAGTCTCAAATCGATAAAAGGTTTTCGAGCTAGAGTCCCCACATTTGGTATTGTGATACCTGGAGACTTCCCCAAATGTATGACCACGCCCAATGAAACGCCCAGCGTCCTCGACCTAAAAAAACTGCAAAAGGCCTAATCTTCTACAGTTTTTTTAAAGCTAGAGAGAACAAATTTGGGATATTTATTAATTAAAGACTGTCCCAAATGTAACAGAAAAAATTTTCTGCCACCGTTCGCTTCCGCATCCATGTCCATTTTATACCCTGAACCCATTGAAAATGGGTAAAAAAGAGTATAATGTTTTTGTGCAAATGTATGTAACAGGCAGAAGAAAGCATCTCCGACCCCATCAAGTATATATATTCTTGATCAGCATCACTAACCGAGTCTATTTAGCCATGTCCAGCTGCCAGTCCGTCTGTCTGTCTGTCTGTCTGTATGAACGCGCCGATTTCAGAGACTACAAAAGCTAGAAAGCTAATCTTGGACTCATTAAGTTCGTATATACCATACGCAGATCAAGGTTCTTTTAAAAGATCGATAAAAATTTCCGTTTTCTTATTATCGATATTTATCGCTTTTTTGACCTTGTTTTTTAAGCAAACTATAAAAGGTAGAGCCAAAAAATTTGTTTCATTATGTTAGCGTAAAGGATACGAAGATTTTGAATATTTCAGTCGCTCCCAATATCGATATAACCAAAAAAACACAAATCAAATACTACAGGCTTGCAAATTGGTTTTTACATACATTTTGATGTTGTTAATAAGTCCTGATAATTTCACAACGAACATACATTTAGCTTACGAGCAAATCATACACACACACATACAAATGTAGTATTTTGTCTAGAGTTTTTCTTGGAATTTTTTTTTGCAAGGGTTAAGTTGAATTTTATCACAGCAAAATCTAATGGAAATGTGGCGTAGCCGGTAAGAGTTGTGCAGCATAGCTAAAGGTCGGAGGTTCGAGTCCCATGTGCGGCATTTTTTTTGATATTTGTTAATTCAATTTTTTTTTTAAATTTATAACCACCTCAATACTTATCAATGTGTTAAATGCTGGATTCAGTATATCCTAGTCGGGCTTTGCGCTTTGATTCATTCGTGGCTCTAAATGCTCTTTTCAAGCCCTGAAAATTTCATAATGATTATACTTTTAGTTCAGAATTTATTCAAGAATTTAGTTTTTGTATTGGGGGCCAAGAGCAGCTCCTGAGCAAAGTGTGCCGCTTTCCCGACTACGTTCAGGGTATCTACTAGTCGGGTGCTCTTGACTAAAGCACTTTTACTTTTTAAATGTGGGATTGAATATGGCTGCAATTTGGCACGATGTTTACTCGAATTTACTTGTTTTAAGTTAATGAACAGCAGTTCGGAGAAAAGCTTTATGCTCAATGTTGTCTTAACAAAGCTATCTTCTGAGCAAACACATCGACAATATATAAACACTTGCTTAACGCTTTGCCTTGGCAATGTTAACGACTGCTTTTTAAGTGGGTCATGGTTAAGTGTATTTTAGTTTCAGGTGCAATCGTTGTATGAATACCTCATTCATTCGCAGTCTGTTCGTTACTCACGTAGCTACCGTTTGAATAGCAGAACTGTAGTTAACCTCGCTCAAGCAATTACATTACTATAATGCTATAATATCTCTGTCTCACTGTCTCTCCCTTTCTCTTTCTGCAGGACGACGACATGGGGTTCAGTTCACGTATGGACTGCTGTGGGCAGTTTGTTAAATATAGTCTTTTTATAGCCAACTTTGTGATGTTTGTAAGTTACTTCGGAAAATTTCTAAAGTGTCAAAATTAAAAATGTTTACGTTTGCTTTTAAGGTGGGCGGAGCAATTGTTTTTTGCCTGACGCTCTGGACTCTAGTTGATCGCAGCTTTGTCAATGAGTTGCTGGGAACAAATCTATTCTCTGGCGCTGTCTACGTCCTGTTGGTCACATCAGTGATCATTTGCCTGGTGTCGTTTCTTGGATGCGTCGGCGCTGGAAAGGAAGTCAAGTGCTTGCTCTTAACGGTGCGTTTATAAGAAATCTCAAAGTTGTATTATACGTATTATAAGCAAAAGATTCTTTAAAAAATTTAATAGTAATTATAAATCTGTATTTTTAAGGGCGGGGCGCTTGGGGGCATTCGAGTGGGCGTGGCTGGAATGTCAAGGTCGCATTTTTTGGGGGAGGTCACCGGCTATCTACAAACCAAATTTGGTGACCCTATCTTTAAATCTGTGTGACATGTAGATTTTCGCAGATTTTGGGGACGGGAAGGGGAGGCAGAGCTCGTGGCCCGTGGATAACTACAAGTAAATATCCAAAGTTTCAAGTTTCTATCTTCAATAGCACCTAAAAAAGTTGCGTTCATCCCAACCAATGTACTAGTTTCACTTCGTAATCGAGTATATAAAAATCTATATTAAAATTCAACAATGCCTGCATACCTATTATGCAAATGAATGTAACATGCACACCATATAAAGATATATATTGTTGATCAGGATCGACAGTGTCGACAGAGTCGATCTAGCCGTGTCCATCTGTCTGTCTGTCCGTCCATCCTTCCGTCCGTTCATTCGCATAAATAGACTCGTCAGCTCAAATTTGTGTCAAATGATCAATAGCTCTTATCATTTTCCTAAAATCGATAAAAATCTAAAACATAAAATTTTTTAATCTTATCTCGTATATTATGGGGGATAGAGAAAACAAAATATGTTCAATGAGTATTTGAATATACTATGGCACTATAAAAATCTATTGTATACAACTTTTATTAAAATTGGTTAAAAACACAGAAGAAAATGTTTAGGAAAATAAAACAAATTTCACGAGGCAACTATTTACATAATTTTTCTTCGCATTTTTATTTTGCGGTGATTGTGATTGTGTTGTATCGTGTTATCGTATCGTATTTTATATGTTTAAATATTCTGCAATGAACTGGTCAATGTTATGGCCTGCAATCTCTTTTTTACATTGTATTTTCTTAATACTAATATATTTAATTTAGTTATAATTACTATTCCTACTCCTAACGAAGCGTAAAAAATTAAAATTGTTGAGCTACAAATGGATATATTTTTAGCTCTTCGGCTTCACTTAATCATTTTAACTAACTGTGTTAATTTTTGTTCATGGATTCAACATAATTTATGTTCTTCCTAATACCTCCTAGTTTGTGCGCTATTAATTTTTTGTTTGTTTTTGATTTTCTGAATGCATCTTATAGTGAACAAATATCTTCCTTTCTAGCAGAAGTTTTTTTTTTAAAGAATTTGTAAAATTTGGAGTTTTTATCAAATGTGAACATTTTTGGCTATTACTCAAGAAATACATACCGATTTAAAAGCTTAACAATACTTGAAAGCTAATGAATATATCTTAAAATCATTTATTTACACTTTTCACTTTTACTTTAAAATCGAAACAAATTTTTGGCTCTTCTGCGACAATTCGATTAAGATATTAGTTATAAAATGAAAAATAAGACGGCGATAGAACAACATTTTAAAGCTGAACATATATTTTTAGCGATGTAGTTGATTTTTTGGGAAATTTTCTACGAAATTTTAACTTTAAAGTCATAGAATTGCCGCTCCGAATTAATTTGTTGGATGTTTGTATTAATAATCACAGGAATATATTAATGCATCATAGGGCCCCTCTAATCTATAGAAAAAAGTAAATCAATTAGAAATTATCAATAAATAAATAAATCCAATGCCAACATTTTATACTCCTTCCCGAAGTGAAAGAGTATATTGGTTTTGTGCAATGTCCGTCTTGCTGTCCGTCCGTCCGTCTGTCCGTATGAACGCAATTTTTTTTGCCGCTATTGAAGCTAGACTTGAAATTTTGGATATATACTCGTGTGTACCCGCGTCAGATAAAGTGTTAAGAATTTTGGGCTGCGCCCATTGGGGGCGCGGCAAACCGATAACACCTAAAATCGCATATCGATAAAATCCACAATTTTAAAGCTAGAGTCACCAAACTCGGTATGTAGATAGCTGACGACCTCCCAAAAAGATTGCCACCTTGGTATCCCGGCCACGCCCACTGTAACGCCCCCCAACGCCTCCGCCCTGAAAAATCGGATATGCCTATATCTCCCACAGTTTTTGATCTAGAATCACCAAATTTTGCATATATATTGCAGGAATGCTCCCCCAAACATCACAGAAAAAATTTGTTGAACACACCCCCTTCCGCCGCCATAATTTTGAAAACCGATATACCTGAAAGCTCGAATCGATAACACGTGTATATTTCCTACAATTTGTAAGACAGAGTCACCAAAGTTGGTATGTAGATAGCTGGTGACCTCCCCCACAGATTGCACTTTTGATATTCTGGCCACGCCCAGTAGAACGCCTCCCAGCGCCCCCGCCCTAAAAAATCGGAAATGGCTATATCTCCCACAGTTTTTAAGCTACAGTCACCAAAATTGTGATATGTATTACTGGGAAGCTCCCGCAGATGTTACAGAAAAAATTTTCCGGCCACGACCCCACCCTCCCCCTCCTGGCCCCACAAACCGCGAAAA
>SCDS01001748.1:3532-16654 GCA_004149465.1 Drosophila nigromelanica
GAAAGAGAGCGTACGGCAGGCGGATCCATAAATAAATGTAGTGCATTCAGCTTGTGCGTGTGCAGCATATCCGGTCGCTGGTGCCACAGCTACAGATACAGTTTCTGGTCCATCAAATGCGCAAAAAAGAAAAAAAACCCTCAAGCGTGGAGAGTGCATGATTGGGAGACACCCTGTACGAGTGCCCTTCGTGTGAAAATACCAAACCAAATATGAAAAGATTAATATTATAATATAAAAAAGAAAATAAAAATCAAAACTACGTAAGTTGAAAGGAAAATATAGAAGAAAAAAATATATATATACATATATATCGTCGTGCTGATCAAGAATATATATAAAATCAGAGAAGTCTCCTAATGCCTGTCAGACAAACAAATACCAAACAATTATACCCTTGTTTGCCAATTTGCAATGGTTACAGGGTATAACAAAAAAAAAAAAACGGCAAGCAACGATCAACAACGATCGCTGCCCTATAATAATGAAATGGTCCTGGACCTAAGGTAGCTGCGACTCTCAACGACCAGTGCCTCTGAGTCCAAGTCCGAGTCCGACTCTGACTGTGTCTCTGCCCAGTGATCGATGTGGCAATAATTTTTAAATAAATGATCGCCGCTGCCGCTGTAAATGATCGCCGCAACCCTGCACGCTGCACCCGCTGACTGCCGCTCAAGCTGTGCCAGACCAGCTACCTACCCAAGTGCCCATCAGAATCAGAGCTATGCTCGAGAGAGCTGAACTGCCCGTTTTGCGATCACATCGATTCTTCGCGATCATTTCGATCTGCTTCTTGTAGGTGTTGTCATTAACTTCTCGGTTGAGTAATTTGCCATGTACACCAAAAACCATTAAGCATTTAGAATGCACTACAAATATATACCACATAACTTTGAGTTGCCGAAGTTGAGATACCCTTGCATATACAAAATTATTGAAATCTTGCGAACGTTCAAAACTCTGTTTTGAGTGTTCCAACAGCTATAGAATCTTCGCCACATTACAAAATATTTAAAAATCTCTAAACTGTATCCCTTGCTCAAAATTAAGAAGTAGTTGCAAATAATAAAAAAATAGTATCAATAAACCAATAAATCAAATTTGATAACTCTTAAACTCTTATTAAGAACCTCAATAAGCTAAGAAAGTAGGATACTTCAAAACTGTGATTATATAGGTGACTTATTTTCTTATATATCTGTACATAAAAATTAAAAGGAAATATATTTAGTTCAAATATAAAGTTGCCAATTTTGAATGCATTTAAACGAACAAACGAACGAAAGTAGAAGACTACTCAAAAAAAAAAACAAATATACTCGTTTTGCAATTTGAAACCGTCGCATCAATAAAGCAAAATAAATAAATGAAAAGCATGCAAAAGGTAAACAAAGAATTTTGCATAAAGTTTTTTTTTCACACCTCTGAAGACAGTTGGCTGTGGGAGCCTGCGGCGCTAGCTCTCAAACCAAGAAGACCCAACTCAACGCCTCCGCAACTGCACACATACACACACAATCACACCAACACACACAGTCACTTAGACTGAGAAGTGGTAGTAAGAAGTTGGGTTGTGGGGCAGGACTTAATCCAATTTAAGCATATAAATTATGAGTGCGAAACTGAAATAACAAATCGCTTTATTAACCAACGCGAACATTTATCGCAAAGAGTATAAATATTTGTTATTGCATTAGTTCAACGCGACGACGGCTCTCGCAAATGCCCCCAAAACTTGCAACTGGCCCAACGTGCCACAACGCATCCTGTATGCACCAAAACAAAAACCACAACAAAAACAAAATATGTTAGGCATGCTAAAGGGTCGAGAGGGGAGGAGGGGGGTAGCTACCAAGTCGCCTTGTTGATGATGACAATCTGAAGTGCAGACAGCCAAACAGAATTGCGGCGTTTGAGGGGGCGTCAGGTTGCAGCGGGACGGAGGGGGGACATTGCGTGTTGCCGTTTGCGTTTGTTTGACCTGAGTGCCCAGTGTTCAATTTGGTAGAACTGGCACTGTGTTGAAAAGCTGTTTAAGAAGTTACAAATTTCGATTCAATAATATTAACCCTTTTTCTTATGAATATACATATATAAAGTCCAAGTTAAGAAATAAGTCCACACATCAATGCAGAGACAAAACCATTATCGAAAGAAATTTCACGTAAAAAACAATCGTCATTTGACACAAAAAAAAAACTAGTTCTTAAAGATCTATGACTTCAAGATCAAAAGTTAAATTCACATAATTAAATGAGCCAAAGTATACAATTTTAACATAGGTTTTAATATACAACTTTCTACAAAATTGTTAATTTATTTGAACTAGTTTGCACTGGGCATTCATCGAAGTTGAACTAACGCCTTAATTATATATGCAAGAGCCGCAGTGGCAGATATATCACCAGAGAGGACGCTGCAACACGAAATTCAACAACTGGAAAGGAGCGTTCGAAGGAGGGAGGCAAATGTGGGCTGGGGGCAGCAGTCGAAGTTTGCCATTGAACAGTTGATCAGTTTCAACACTCAACTCTAGAGCGCTAATCAGAAACAATTTAAAGGCAGGCGAGAGAAGAAGCGCAGAAACATCCGAGTCGAATTCGAGAGCTCATAAAAAAGATTTGAGAATCCGTTGCGAATGTGTTGAAAGTTTTATATTACGCGGCGAAGAAATAGCCGCAGGCCAGAGTTCTGTCTTATTGCCCAGCAATCTCCGTACACAACCCCTCCTCCTACCCGCGCCAATCACCAGGAAGGAACCATTCAATTCACTGTCGTAATCGTAATACTGAGCCTCATCCAAGTTGTGGGGGCCGCTGCTGCTGAGTTATGCTTTGCATATAATTCACGCAATTTTAAAAGCTACAAGTAAGTGTGATAAAGTTAAGTGAGGTAAACTAATAGATACCCTGGTGTTGCGCTAAGAATTATTGTATATACTTATACACAAGTATACAAATATTAAAACTAAAATATTTTTCTTTTTTTTCTCCTAATTTTGGAAAAAATAAAAAAATGGGAAAATAATATATTAAGCAAAGACAAAGAAATTTGAAAATCGAGTATTTACATATTTAAGGCAGCGATTCCATAAATGATTGTTTAGGGATAGGCTGTGCTGATTTAGGAGCTAACTCATAGTAAGCTAGCCATAAAATAAGCTTCTTATCTAATGTGACGCCAATATACGTGTAGTCCTGCTCTTGCTCCAGTTACTCCCCATAGAGGAACAGTCCTAGGCAGCGCACTTCTCTGGGTTGATCGAAATATTCGACCTGAAGGCCCAGTTTGTAAACGTCTTTACATAGATAAACAGACGAATATACATGGTTAGACATGGACTTCGCTTGTGTTGTAAAGATTTATGTAAAAAAATCATTATGTCTTTGCCTAGTTACAAATATGTGTGCAAATTCATGATAGCCTTTTTAACCCATTTTCAATGGCTACAGGGTATACAAAATGCAAGAATTGACTTTTTGGCCTTCGACAGACGCTGGGCAACTTGTTGTTGTAGTCTTGATTGATGGGCAACCAGCAAAAGTGGGGTGAGGAGGCGAGGAACATATAAAAGATCCTCCTAACAATCCAATCACATAAAACAAAAACAAAAAAGAGGGAAAAAACTAAACCACATGTCAATATCGTTTTGGGCATTGCGTCAACGAGCGTAACGTTTTAATTTCTCGGCAATCAAACGGAGCAGACACCCCAGAGACCCAGCACCCATCCCTCCTGACCGCTATCTTCATACACCCCCTTCTGATCATCAGTTCGGCAGACTCGAAAAGGAGTATCAAGTGTTTTTTTGTTGGTGCCAGCCGCAGACGGAGAGAAGTAAATCACGAAGGACTTTGACATTTCGTGACAAAAGTTTTTCTCGTTTTTTGCCTTGTTTTTTTTTAGCGATCCTATGCTGTTTCTTCTTGTTATTGCTCTGTATTTTTATGAGGCTGGGTCCTGCTTTAAAATTTATAATGTGTGGTCGTTGAATAATTTGAAGGCACCTAAATTGGTGCATGTCTAAATTTAATGGCTTAATTGGACCCCAGCCAAAGGCGCTGAAAGCTTAACTAAATGCTATCTGAAGTAATTTTAGATGATACGGGAATATAATATGTTGGACGGTGTTCTGACAGCTAGCCGAGGGTAAACATAAATAGAACAGTTGTAAATATGATGTTTATTAAGTGCCTATGGCTAACCGAAATGCTAAATAAAAATTCTATAGTAATAAAGCTAAAGATATTAAAAAATAATGAAAAAGGCAAAGGAATTACAAGTTTTCTTATATTGCCATTGCCTATACCTTTAGAAGCAACTCAGACATAAAAAAAAAATTATTTTCAAGTTTTCAGAAACTAAATTATTTATAAAAGCTGAAAGCTGCGATTATTAGAAATCAAACCAAAACAACTGAACACGTGGGGTAACAGTCTAATGGCGAGCCGAAAAAACTCTAATCAAATTCAAATTAAATATTGTGAGGAAGGATATTCAATTTAATGTAAATACAATTCCAAATTATAAAACAGTTACACTTTATCTAAAAATAGTTAGTTTAAACTATTTTATTATGATTTGTAATTGTTCATATAATATATATCCTCATTACAAAATTAATATCAGAAATTTTGGGGATTGATTGTGCTTTCGCCTTTAATTGATACCTCTTGCAGAGGTGTTATGTTTGATATATAATACTCAAGAAAAGGATAGTGAAGAACAGATGTGTAAAAGTAAAGCTAATATGGTAAAGATATTGAAAGAGTAATTAAGAAAATGCCGGGGTTGGGCACTGCCTAAATGATGTCCTTTATTATCCATATATACATATATGTATACCCGTCTGAAGCTTTCATTTTGTGTAATGAATGAAGAGCAGCTGTTTTCGGGCAACTGTGTCCTTGGTCGTGAATGGCAGACAACCCCCCCTGGACGCAATTTGCTGGGAGATGGATGATCCATTAAAGTGGCGCCGGTGCCAGGGCTCAGGGACAGGACAGGAACAGGAAAGACGCAGACAAAATTTGTGGTAGGCGTGAAATTCATAGAAACACGACTTTGAAACTTGGGCTGGGCCACGGACCTCGACTACGGTTCGTTGCTGCTGCTGCTGCTGCAGGACTTGTGGTCAACAACAAGGAAACCGGCGCAAGGGGCAGGTCAAAAAAAAAGGAAGATACTTGGTGCGCTGGGTAAAGGGAATTTTGCCACGTCTGAGGTGCAAATTGGTTCGCACCTTTTTTTTCGCAATATTTGAAATCGATCTTGTTAAGAAAAAACGACTGGAACTGGGACTGGAACTGGGGTTGGGCTAAGGGTTCAGGGGCATATAGTTAAGCGTGTGATTAATGAGTTTTTAAAAGGCTCACTTGGCATTTTAGAGAACTTTAATTGGAACATGCTGCTGCGTAAATCAGCTTTAAATTGCCACTAATAGGAGATTTTGGGATTCAGCATTCGAGATCAGTTAGCTGATTGGGTGCCTGTTCACACCTTTCTCTCTCGCTCTCTCTCTCTCTCGCTTCCTCTTTCTTCTTGTGTCTCCTGGGCTTAGAGTAAAAAAGGTGTCGAGTTTGGCACTTGCAACAAATTAGCACACGAGCTAATTAGATGCAGGCAGGCAGTTTTCATTGATTGATGATTTGTTGCCAAATATTTGGCTAGACAGCAAGCCCGTTCGCTACAGGGTATATAGCTACCCTGGACAGTCTACTAGCTACTGCCGCTGCCTACGGTTTCGGGTTTTGATCACATCAAAAGTGATCGTTGCCGTTCGCTTCATTAAAAATCAATAAACGGCTGCCGAACAGACGAGCCATACGAGGGGGGCGGCGGCGACGGTATTGCAGAGACAGGGCGTGGCGGCTAGAGGACGACGCTGGGCATAAACAAGTTTTTTATACCTTAGTAAAAGGTAGTTTAATTTAGCCACTATTTGTGTAACGTATCGAATGAGACGCCTCCGATTATAAAATATATTTTTTTGCGATCACCCTCAACAGACGACTTAATATATCCAAATTTTTATTGTCCCCAAGGTACAATCGTTCAAAAAATTAATTTTAGTATATAAAACAATTTTGTTTTTCAATAAGATCTTAAGATCATGGACATATTTCTGCATATCTTCTATATATCTGGAAGGGTATTTAATATTCGGCAACCGGAACAGTTCATTCCTATTTTTTACAGCTTGGCAACAACACAAAACAATGCGTTCGTGGCGATCACCGTCGCCAACCATTAAAAGGCGCAAAATGTTGAACGATCTGCGTGTCTTTCTAGGCCGATCAACACGATCGTCCTCCGTCTCCAGTCTTCTGTCTCACTGATCGGAGAGCGACATTGTTACAAAAATTTTATGCGATTTTAAAATTAAACGTTATATGCGCTAATCCCGAACTAAACTGCGATTTACGATCGCGCCACGCAACGAAAAATTGATTAAAATTTAATGAGCCGCAACTGTGTTGGCCATAAATATTCAATACCAAATGGCTTCATTTGCATCCAGTTCGTTTTCGTTTAGGATCTCAATTCCAATTGGCAATGCGAAAATGAGACTTGAAACTTGTGTTTATAAAGTTTTTACGCTTGAAAACACTTTTCATTTCACTCTTCTGGGTTTTCCTCTATTTTCTGTTCTCTTTTCTTTTCTGTTTCTGCTTCTTGAAAATGGCGCGCGCCAGTTCCTATCCCTAAGCCAACACATAGAAATTGTTGTTTTTGACCCCAAAACAGAATACACACCGAAGAGCAGATGTTTTCATGTTGACCGCATCTAATGGTGCGTGCTACTGCCGTTTGTTCTTGCAACTTGCCTCTTGCCTCTTGCCTCTTGCCGCTTGTCGCTTGCCCCTTGTTGCCGCTTCCTTTCCACCACACACATCAACATCATGATCAGACACAGACTCAGACACAGGCTCTGGTTCAGACCGCAGAATTGTAGCCAAGTACAAAAACAAAAGCCAAACACACACAAATATATATTTATACATATATTTATATATATATATACATATATACCGCGCTGCGGGTAATGATAGTTATCAGCTGTGTCTGTCTTTGTGGGTTTGTCCCTCTGGCCCGCGACTACTCATAAAGCAAACCTCCAAAACCAAAAACATAAAAAAAGAGATATTTCAAACTTTTTTTTATCACACGCAACAACGAAGCTTTGATGCTCTTTCCCACATTTTGGCTTTATGTAAATAAGCATTCAATTGGACTTCATGATTTCATATTCATTTTCAATCGGTTCAAAGCCCTATGTATATATTTACTTACAACCGATTCAAAGTTAAACTTTATGTAAAAAATCAAAATTTATTTAAAAAAATGTTCCAACACTTTACATAAACATTAAGTTTATATAGCTCGATAGGTATCAAATTTAAAGTATACTATCAAAATATATGATTCAATAATTCTGTAGTGAACCATAGTTGAATAAAATTTCTTGAATTTCGGCTGAGCATGCGATTGCACATGATATTTAGTGACTATTTATAGTTGAATAGCCAAAAACCTCTTCCAATGATTTATATTTAATATATTTATAATTTTATTTTACATTTAAATAAACTTTCATATATATGAAAGATGATGAGAAGAACATGAACTTTTCAAATTAGTCTTGAAGAATGTTTAGCATCTCTCTTAGAACTGCACATTTCCAAAATATATTTATTGTTGTAAAAAACTAATAAGCCTCAGTTTTGAGGGCAGCTAAAGAAGCGAATCAGAAAGCTGAACGTCGATCTCAGCTCGCCAACTTGGATTTGGCGTCTTGAACTTTTGCTCCGTGTGCAAAGTTCAACGAGCCGCTGGTTCGTTCGCTGGAAATGGCAGCAGAGCTCCCCTATTTTTTCGTGTGTGTTTTTGGATACGACAAATGCGAGTGTGCGAGGCAGGCAACCCCTAGTCAAATGTGTGTGTTTATTTTCAGCTGCAGCTGAAAGCGAGTGAGTGATAGAGTGCCCGAGAGAGAGACAGAGAGAGAGAGAGGGCTGGCTGTCTCTCTAAGCCCGTGCCCTGTATTAACTACGAAAATGACTGGGGGAAAAGACAACAACAACAACAGCAGCAGCAGCAGCAGCAGCAGAAACAACTATGCTTGGTTGCCGGGACTACGCGGGGGTAGAGGTAGAGGTCGAGCGCAGAGGCAGTGACAGGGGCTATTAGCCAGGGCCAGCGCATAAGTTAAGGAGGGGGGCAAGCGGTGCTCGGCGGCAGGTCCTTACGGAAACTTGTTTCAATTAACATTCATTTTTGCATTTCAAGTTTCGATGGAAAAATGCTCGACGCGCGCGCGCCCCAGTTTCAAGTCAGGATATGCCTGTCCTGCGAGCATACACATGCTTCTCTCTCTCTCTCTCTCTCTATTACTATCTCTCTCTCACACACATACAAGCACACACTCTCTCTCTCTGTCTCTCTCTCTCTCTCTCTGCCACTAGCACGCAATTAACGCACGCGCCCTGGTATCTGTTGCCTGGTTGGGACGGTCGGTCTCCCGGAACTATGCTTCATATCAAAATAATTATGCATTTAAATCTTCCAAGCGTTGCAAAAGGATATGACGCGTCGGCAATTGCAGGACACGAAACATTGGCGGCGGGGACAGGGACATTGTTTGTGGCTGCCAGGGGCAACAGCTTAAACAAACGTGCAACAGAGAGAGAGAGAGAGAGAGAGAAAGAGAGACACGTAGCGGGAGAGCGAGAAAGACAGTGGCAAAAAACTGACTGATTTGTGTGTAGCTCAGAGAAAACCCCGAACACATATGAACTGCAGCTCAGTTTTTGGCATAGATCAAATGATCAGTTAGATAACTGATCAAACTGATATTGCTTTTCTATTTCTTTCCACACAGACCAAGATTAGAGTTTAATCTATGCAAGGCAACAACAACTCTTGCAGGTAAGTAGAGATGCGTAAACTGATCTGTTTTTGCTCATATGTAAAACATTCTTGACTTTTTGATCGCTACGTTTCATCTGCCGGTCAAATATAGATACAACACTTCAAATGCAATTCGTGTCTTCTCAAGTATCTGCACTCTACAGATTCGATTTTTAGGATTGTTTACGATTCCATTTTTGACCCACACTGACTTAGATATAGATATATCAGACCACGATCGGGGCTGACTTTGTCTAAAATGCAAGGGGTTGGTTTGCTCTTTGCTATCATTATTATCAAAGACCGATTCACAAAAGCAAAGTTCAGTGCAGATTAAAATATTAGACATTGGTTTATAAGTTGATGCTACTGATCATGATCAGTTATTGTTTTGTATTTTTAATCGTTGCGACCATTTGATCTGTTGCAAACTGTGGCATGGAACACTCTAATTAAGTATTTATCCAAATGACAGACTAAATCAGTCATGTGATCATCGCCGATCAACTGACTACAAGATGCTTATAAAATTTTTAGATGCAAATTAAAAACTAATTAATATATAGATGCAATTGTTAGGTAAGATCATAGATCAATCAACGATTGGGGCAACTAAAAAAGTGTCTTACAAAAAAAAAACCTTTATTCTTGATTTAAATCAATTAACTGTGATCAGGATTACGGCCTATATCATAGTCCTTATTTACATCATAAGCTGATTCTCTAACCAGATGGTTTTATTTACATTTGGCATTTCAAATACTAAAACTAATTTAACAAAAACCAGTTGTTAGACTACAATCAGCACCTACTTCTGCTTTTAGTTAAAACACATTGACGTTAAGCCGATTTATTGCCACGATCTCTTCTCGACAATTGACGATTATTACGCAAATGTACTCCAACTACATACAACGCATATGCCGCATGCAGAGATACGACATAGTATAATGGTCAATTACAATGGACACGAATTCTACGGGTCAGACAAAAGCCACAAAACTCAGGAACCCTATTCTAAACATTTCAGCAGGAATTTTACGGTCGTGGCAAATGTCAAAGGTAAAGAGTGAGAGTTGCATTTATCAAATCAATTTGAATAGCAATAGCGAAACGGCGGCTGTGGCGGCTTCTGGGCCCAAAGCATATGTCAAAGGACATGCGCAAAATAGTAGAGAAGGATTTTTGCGAGTTGCGAACAATGTGAGTGTTAATGATGCCAAAATAATGGAGTCTAAGCAGGCAGCTCCCTTGGCATTACATTGCAGAAAAATAAAACAAAGTAAGAATGTTTAAGTAGGAAGTGCCGAACATAGAGATACTCTATCCAGCTGCAAGCTGCAGTTCTATAAATTCAAGAGTTACTACACAGATTATTGATGAATGGATAATGGTATTCAAAAAGGATTTTTGATCTATACTTACTTATTATATTTATTTACTTATGTTAAGTTTCTACTGGACATATGTAAATCGTCTTAGCTTGTTGTCTTGATCGAGAATATAAATAATTTATACAGTTCATGACTTCAACACATTGAAAACACATATACCCTTGTTTGGCCACTTTCAATTGGTATAGGGTGTAAAAGTAAATCTGCCACATGCAAACAAGGACAGAGGGACGACGAGGACACTGCGCAAATTGTCAAAGGATGCAAAGTACACAGCGCCGCCACCAAAATCGAACGGACCGTCGGTCATGCCTGTCAAAAAGGGTTTTGTGTGAAGAGTTTTTGGCAAATGGAAAAATGGGAAATGGGAAAATTTGACACACGGCTACCGGATTCAATCGAATCGATCGATGATGCTGCAGCAAAAATGTGGGCAAACAACAATGGGAACGAGTTGAAAGAGTGAAAAACAATACCAAATAAAAGCCGAACGAACTCGATGAGTTAGCACCTGGCCATGTGGATCGTACCAAAAAGATCGCAAGATCAAACGCACAAATGTCTGATGATCAATGCATAGAGGATAAAGAAACAGAGGGCGAGGCGTGGCGAGGGTGGCAGAGGGAAAGGTAGAGAGAGTGTCAAACGGAAGTTTGCAGCATGCGTGGAAAAACTTGTGATCTTGTTGATCGTTTAATTAGAGGCATTGGCGAAATTGTTCGAACACCTGACCGATGCCTGACTCTGCATAGCTAATAAGCACAACGATTCGTTCCAGTCAGCGACTCTGGTGACACGCGCATGCCAAAGCGTTTGTGGGCGAGTTCTTCAGAGTTCTTCTGCTATGTTCTTCAGTCTTCATGCATTGGCGGCGCTAATGAATAGGGGCGTGTGCGTGAGCTGCACATGAAATGGGCTGCTAAAAAGAGTGAAGATCGTCGTCGTCGTCGTCGTCGTCGACGATCGCGAGTTTTGCTAAGTTAATTAACACGGAAATCAAATTGCTGGCATGCCAAGTCAGCCAGCCAGCCGGCCAGCCAGCCAGTCAGTCAGTCAGCCAAAAGCCATAAACGCGCAGGGCGCAGGACAGCTGCTCAGCCACTGATCCTCCTGGCTCAATCAGTTAACGCTCAAATAAATGCCGAGCTCTGAGTGAAGTTCTTATTGCCTGCCTGTTAAGTGGGAACAGTTTACGCAGGCGACGACACGAATGCCACTTGAGCCACTCGAATCAACGATGCTCAAGACTCAATCAGAAAAAATCATATACATATGTATACATATATATATATATATATATTTATCCTGGCAGATCACAGGCAGCGCTGCTTGAGCTACTACTTCTCGCGAGCGAGCGTCGAGTCAAATTTGTAGCTCGTTCGCTTGTTAACACAGGTCACAGACAGAGGCAGACTGCTCCACAAGCTACCAATCCGCAAAATTCAATCAAAAAATGTATATGTATGTACGTACATATATAGCATATTCAGACCTGGATAAAGTTGAAGGGCGTGTTGCTTATGAGGCAGGTCAGAGACAGAGATAGAGGCCGGGCAATTCAAGCTACTGATCCACGCGGAACCATTAGTAGAAAATTACCCTCGAGCCACTAATCCTCAAGAATCAATTAGAAAAAACCCCTAAAATATTTAATAAATATAACATGCTTGGTAAATTTTATGGCCTAAATGCTGGCTTTTAAGTCATGTCAGCGGCAAAGGAGGCAGCTGAAACAGCTACCGATTCTCGTGTTTCCATTAGAGGAAAACACGCTTCAAATATGCCACACAACATTTCACATATGTACCTATCAAGGAATATAGGGCAGCGCCGATCATAGAGGAAAAAGAAAAATTTAAAAAAAAAAATGGCTAAAAGGTCAGGTCTAACGCAGATGCAGAAGCAAGCAGTAAGCAGCAACTTGAGCTACTGATCCTCGCGACTCCAAAAATCAAATAAAAACGTAACGCTCAAAAAAAGTATACTGAAGCCCCAAGTAAAATTCGAACTGCCTGTCGCAGCGAGAGCACTTTGGGCAGCACTGGGAAAGAGGCGAAAACATAGCAAATTGAGCAGATCCTTGTGCTTCTCAATACAAAATAAATATGCCTCGCTGAGCCTAAAGTGAACTTTGGTATACAAGTCAAGCCAGAGCTGTGAGCGGCTCAAGCAACCGATCCTCGCGACTCAATCGGACAAAAATGACGCTCAAGATATGCCACCAGAAGCACCGAGTGAAGATTTTGTTTCACAATTTTGTTGTTGATAGTTTTGCCTGAGTGGGAACAGTTCGGACGACGGCTTATCAGGCAGGCAATGCAGGAGCGAGCAGGCATGCAGAAAGGCAGCGATCGCAAGCTGGAAGAGAGCGCGTGAGAGAGCGCGAATTGAGCGCAGTGCGAATCGGGCAAACATAAGCTGCACTCATACAGTTGCTCGCGCTCTTTCTCTTTAGCTCTCTTCGCACGCCGTTGGCGTCTTCGGCTCCGTTAGTGAAATGGCGAAATGCGAGCAGATGTCTTCGGCAGCTTTAACGCTACGCAAACACACAACTTTGGCTTAGTTCTGAGCTGAATTTCCCGACGTGCGGTCGACTTTTTGACGTGCGCTGCAAACGAAAACGTTTTTTTTGTACATCAATAACAACAACAACAACAACTATTTTTTTTTCGTGCGTGAAAAACTGTCGTTGCGCATGCGTAGCTCGGCAAGAAAGTCGGCACGACTTGTATGAAAATAAAAGTGAAATCCTGCCAAATTTTTGAATAATTCAGTTTCAAAGAAACACAAAAAAACAAGTGTAGTCCAGGATTGCAAC
>SCDS01001750.1:0-10686 GCA_004149465.1 Drosophila nigromelanica
AAACTTTTTGCTTACCCAGAACAAGCACAATACAAAGTCACAAATCCATTCGGCTTTTATCAGCACAAGTGCTTAGAAGTTTTTTTCTCTCTGGTGCTGATAGCTGTTGCTGTAATGGCTTTTATAGAAATATGAAATGTGTTTTGATATTGCTTAATTGTAGACTACAGTTAACGTACAAACTAGATATGAGATGATAAGAAACAGGATACAAATATTATTATTATGATATTATTTTAATTATAATTGAACTTAAATAAATAAATAGTATTTCTCAGAAGTGCACACGGCCTCCTCGGTGGACTTTGGAATTCCAACAGCATGAAAAAAATATTCATGAATTCCGGGAATTCTCCATTATGAACAACAGCGTATAAATAGCTTTTGAGACAACTACACAAAGAGGAAATATCAAGTATTTTGCTTGAATCCCGCTTAAAATTCCACTTTCAAGAACACATTTTTAAATCTTGAATCAAGCTTTGTTTGGTATTTTTTTTTAGCCTAACAGAGCAACCAAAAATTATTGATTCTATCCCATTTTCAACTTGAAATATTATATATAATATAATACACATAATGGATATTTGTATGTGCTCAAATTTGAACCTGCAAAATAAACAATTGAGCCATTGCAAATTACATGTTTTGGATGGTTCAGCTGCTGCTGAGTTTCCATTAGTGACCAGGCCTGGTTTGTATTCGAGAGAACCTGCAGCATGTCCAGTTTTCGCTTGACCTGTATTCTTGACCGCTTTTAGTGGGTGCAGTAGAGTGTGGACAAAGTGCCTTTAATAAAAGCAAAAATTTCCAAAAAAAAACTCTTGATAAATTTCTGCTTGCACATACATATGTATATGTACCCTATATACATAAGCAAACAAATACATGTACATATGTATAAATGCCCCATAATAGGCATAATAATTAATCTACAGGATTGCGGCACCTGCATTTGTCACAGCTCATTTGCTGCAAATTAAGCATGTCGGCCAAAAGGTAAAACTAATTTAATTTTTCGTATACCCAAAGGCTCTTATATAAGCGTGACTATATTTATGTGTGTGTGTGTGCGTGTGTGTGTGTGTGTGTCCCAGTCTATATACATGTGAAACAGGGGCCGTTAAGCGACGCTGTCAGCAACATTTGCGAATTGTTCTCATTTTCACATTTCGCGCACAAAATGCAAGCTAGCGGCAAGCTTGTGTCACAAATACATATGCACATGCATCCCATTTAAAACAACGCACACTTGCTTCATTTAACACGCACACACACACACACGTGCTTTAACACTCATACACACCAGACACTTTGGACGGCACTTTACACCTGGCAAGGCGTTAAAATGACTTGTGACAACTTTATGTGCAGCTCCGAGTCTTTGTGAAGAAATAAAAAAAAAACAGAATCAAAATATATATATATATATTGTGACAAAAAATTATGTCATCAAGTTGGAGCGGCTAAAGCATTAAATGTGCAGCTTTAATTCGTATTCTTCTGATTTATATATATATATATATATATATGTATAGATATATATATGTATAGCTCGCAACTTTTTTGTTTAAAAATGTTCATATATATTTTTCACATCATATTTCATTTCTAATTCTTGTTGGCTTGGGGCCTCAATTTATTATTATCTATTTACTTTCTCAAAAACAATGAAAAATTAATCGCCATTTTTATTTAGACTTTCATTGCTTTCCTCATTTTTCGATTTTAAAGCATTCATGACCTCATCTATGTCCACTGTATAGTTTTGCGGCATAAAGTTCACGAATTCCTGATTAACCTCCAAAACTAACTGCTCCAGCTGACCGGGAAGGAAGACGTCGTGGCCAAGCGAACTTTGCCGATATAAAGACTTATCGGGTATCAGACGGTATGTCCCAATATTCCGAGCAAGAGCTGACAAGGTCATCAGCAGTAACACGGCCGAAATACGTTTCATCTTGATGCCAAACAATTTCAAACTAAATAGCATATATATATTTAATATTTAAGTCAACAATTAATGTAACCGATTCCATAACGAAAGAGTATTTAATACGCCACGGTGTACTGCAACTAAATATATTTTAATACTTCTAAAAACAAAATATTTATGTATGGATCTTTAATCAGTTCGCTAGTTTGTAAGAATCTAGTCAGCAATTACACCGTTCTTCATCCGATTGATAATTATTACAGATACGTTTATTTAATGAGTTATTTTCTTAGAGTAATTTTATTTCCTGGCAAATGCAAAAAAATATATTTTTCAAAAGTCATATATTTTGAATGTAGAATCAATATACAGGACAAATCATGAACAAAATGCCTTCAAACGTGAAAATCGGTTCAGTTTGAAATATGGAATATATGAGTCCAAGAGCTTTACTTGTCAAAATTTTGGCATGATTTCCAAAAAATCAACAAATGTTTTTTTCAAAATTTCATCGATTTTAAATGTAAGATCGATCTTAATGAAAAAGCATGACCAAATTCTCTCAAACGTAAAATCAGGCCCAGTTTCGAGAAAGTTATGGATGTTTGAAATATGAGAGGTTTGGTTCCGACAGTTTTCCATGTCCAAATTTTTCTTAATTTTGGCATGATTTTTGATCAAGAATTTAACCGCCTCGGAATCGGACTTAATGTTGTTTCTTATACTATTTGTGTCCAGCAAAATCGATTAAAATTGCAAACTCGCAATTTTAAATTAAGAAAAAATTTTACGAAAATGAGGCAACTTACTTTTTTCCAAAAAAAAAATCAACAAACATATTTTTTCAAAAATGCATATATTTTAAATGTAGAATCGAGCTAAACAAAAAATCTTGACCAAAATGCCATTATACATGAAAATCAGTTTAGTTTCCAAAAAGATATGTCATTTTAAAAAATTGCAGCTAAGGATATGGAAGCCTTGCATATCAAGATTTTTTTTCTATTTGGTATCTATATTTTTTTATTATAAAAAAAAAGAATTATCAACGAAAAGAATAAAGATACTGCATCGGTGCTCAAACCGCCGATTCTTCAGCTTCATCTGTACAACTTTCCATTTGGTTTTCTTGTGATAAAATTCAACTTAACTTGATTTGCTCGTAAACTAAATGTATGATTGTTATGACATTTTCAGGACTTAATAAGAGCATCAAAATTTATATATAAACCAATTTGCAAGACTGTAGTATTTAATTTGTGTTATTTTTTTGGTTATATCAATATTGCGGGAGGTATCCAAATATTTAAAATCCGCTTATGTTTAATGTGAACATATTAAAACAATTTTGGTTGCTTTACCTCATATAGATTAGGAGTTATGCTTAAAAACCGGGTCAAAAAAGCGATAAATATCGATAATAAGAATACGGAAAGAGTTATCGATTTTTTTAAATAAACTTTATATGCGTATGGTATATACGAACCGAATGGGTCCAAGATCGGCCTTCTAGCTTTTGTAGTCTCTGAAATCGACGCTTTCATACAGACAGACAGACAGACGGACGTGGCTAAATCGGCTCGGCTAGTGATGCTGCCGATCAAGATCGGAGTTGCCTCCTTCCGCCTGTCACATACATTTGCACAAAACCTTTATACCCTTTTTCCCATTTTTCAATGGGTTCAGGGTATAAAAAAAAACAAAAATATCTCTGGTCGTTTTTCTCGCCTCAATGTGGAGAATGCAATAAAAATGGACAAACTAACCGATAGGAAAGCGGACATTGTACAAACCCAATATACTCTTTTCACTGCGTGAACGAGTATAAAAAGCTGCAATATGGCAAATTAATTATAAAAGATTCCGCCAAGTTAAATATTATGCTCGCGTTGAGTTCAAAGTTGCGAGTGAGGGAGACCCATTGTAAAATAAGTTGCCAGTAACTTGACGCACATTTGTCACACCCTGCCTGTCGCCCTGCCGGCAGCAGCAGCAGCAGCAGCATCTGTAGCAGCAGCAGCAGCCAAGGGGTTAGAACCTGGTCTACAGGTGGCAATAGCATTGGCAGAGCTGCCTGGCGCTTGTCACTTGTGGAATTTGCGTGGCACGGCCAGCTGGCGGTTGGGTGGCGCCCATCTCCAACTCAACTGATATATGGCACTTTGAAATTAGTAGGAGTGCAAAATGTAGGACGCACAGCAGGACACATGGTTGGCATTTTTCAGACTCAGCAGAAAAATTGTGCATAATGTGAATTACTTTATCACATTATACGAAATGTCATGGATGGAGGACAGAGATGAGGCACCGGCAAAACCACAAACTATATGTGGTTAGAAATCGTGCACATAGCTTTAAACTATTTGATTAAGTTCTACCGATACACTTCAGTTAGGTACTAGTTGCAAATTTTTCAACTCTTTCTACATAAGTTTATGCAGTTACATTAAATCTTCAGCACCAGTTACATACTCTCGCAAAATATTTTTTGGCAAATCGATAAAAATCTACATAATCATAGCTGAATATTTTTCCAAAATAAAAATAATAATTAAGATCTGTGAACACGTAGTATGCAGTCCAATTCAAAATCGGAAAAATGTGTTTAAACTAGACTTAAGTCTCGACAAGTTATATTGCTATAATCAAATTTTGAATAGCCACTCAATCTAAACATTATAAGCTATTGAAATGCTTTCAGATTTTCATTTGCATATTTTTGAATATTGTGCAGTATTTCTGTATTGTTCATTTGTCAAACGCTCGCCTTGTGTTATCAAAGTCGAATAACGTCATCGAAAAATGAATTGAATGCACATTTGCATAGCTCAATTAAACGTGCTTTATTTAAATAATAAAGTATACACTCGTGCAACTACTCGCATACAGCAGCAAATACACTCATGAGTGTATGCATGAGTGCGAATTGCACTCAGTTAGTTTTGAAAGTAACTAGAAACGAATGTTGCCCAGACTGCGTTGTAGATCTTCCTGCAGCTTTCGCATTTGGTCGCTGAGCTGCTGCTGCAGATCCTGTTGTAGATGGGAAAGATTTTCCTGCAGTTTGATTGCTTCTCTAGCTGCATCCTCCTGGATCTGCTTCCTGTTCACATAGGACTGGCGATTGCCGCTGAAGAGTCCGCCATCGGCCTTGGCCAGCACAGTGCCATCGGCCAGCTCCACAACAATGTTGCCATTCTCGTACTGCACCACAGCCTGTTGTCCATTGATGTCGATCTTCTCCTCGGAGTTGACGCTCGCATCCTTTGCCGGGAAGGTGTACACCTTACCGCCAGTGGTCAGCTGCAGACCGCCTTCAATAATACGAATCTGGTGGTTGTTGTACGTCTGGTAGCTGCCCTCTCCGGCCTGGTTGATGAGCACTCCGCCCCCATTATTGCTTGAAATAAAGCTCTGACCGCCAACACTTCGACCGTTGATGACCACATTGTTGCCGGTAAATCCCGAATAGGTGTCGCCATCGTCATCATTCTCATCGCTATCATCTCCGTCAGTCACGATGGTCTGACCACCAGCTCCAACCAACACGGTGCGTCCATCGGGACGGGTGTAGATGCTGCCAGCCTCGTTGCGCAGCGCCACATTGCCGCCCTGGGTGTACAGGTAACTGGGCACCGAGTGGGCTGGAACCGATCCTGGCTGGGTTGAAGTCGTTGGCAGCGGCACAGTTGTGCCGGGTATGGACGTCTCTACGCCATTGCTGCGATCCACATAAGTGCCAGGCTTGTCGGTCGCTTGTGCTGCAAATTACAAAAAACAAAAATAAAACATCCGTTTGAGTTTCTGGTTTAAACTCAAGTGGTTGTTTATTTACCGCTAGCAATGCAGGCGACTACTGCAATTAGCCCGATCATCATCAGAACACGACCCTTGTCCATTTTGTGCAACGGGTTGACTATATCGATGCAGCGCCGAGTGCCCGCTATTTATACAAGCGATCAATTGAGTTTAGTTTGTTGTTTATTGGGTATATGGTATTGTACGTAGGTATATATCGCGTCGAGATCAGCGGCGCGATCTCTGGGAAAAAGTCAGCGGCGATTACGACGGTGCGCTTCTACACGATTTGCGGCTGGCGATCGCACTGAGATCGTCTCCAAAACTGACTCCCGTTTTCGACACAACTATGGGCATTACTCAGAGGTGCTTTGGTGAGTAACCCGACTATAGACAACGCCCCAGTGCACATCATTGAAACTGACACACGAAGCACATATCGCAAAAAACAACATAAAAACAAAACACAATTAGAAGAGAGCAATGCAAAAAACAAAAACAAATTTAAAGATAATTTGTATTCAAATATATTTTGCAACGCTACAATTTCCACTCAAGTTTAACCCCAGTCTTTATAGTATATATGTGCACATGTACATATGTATGTATTTTTCATCTGAATTGAACACTTAACAGCTCTGGTGCAAATATCAGTTGGGAAATCCCTTCCATGGCAAATATTTACATTTATACATAAATCAGCATTCGCTTGTTTGTTTGTATTGGTACTGACTTGGGTCAGAGGCTTATCGCTCAGATGGGGAATACACAACACGATCGGAAGGCTTATCAGCTTATAAGACAAAGAGAGAGCATTTATTCTTACACACACACTTGTATGTGCCTTTATTTAAATACAGCAGAGGCAGCGTTCGTTTTAATTACTTAAGCTAGAGCAGGCCGAATATTTAATACTCTCATGAAACAGTAATTTGTTTTTAAAATAAATATACGCAGCAATAAAAAGAGCTTTCAAAAAATATTGGCAGCAACTGAAACTGAGATATTTTTCTTTTAAAAAGCTCTTCTAATTTCCAACATTTAAAAATTTATATTTTATAATAGTTAATTAACTTCAACCTAAATAATAAAAATTGTCACTTTCAGACATATAAACAAAAATGGTCAGACAAACATGAGCATATCGTTAAAAATTGGTAACCTGATCTAAGCATCCACGAGTAAAAATTAAAAGACACTTTTGAAAAAAATTTCAAATTAAAAAACCTTCAATTAAAAATATTGTGCAAAGAAATAATAAATTATAATTATTTCTCAATTTCGCATTAGGAAAGCTAATAAAATGAATAACAAAAATAATAGCAATTTTAAACGATTTGTTTATTAAAATCGGCAATTCTCGCACACTTAGCTACAACATTTGAATACTCTTTGCAAAAGCATAAAATAGAGAAAATGTAACTCTGGTAAAAAGCGATATTTGAATGCCCAAACAGCCATTTAAGTTAGACAAACCAGAAGCGATTTCAAGCAGGCCTTAGTTTTCTTAAGCCAAATCTTAAGCTGGTTATGAATTGTAAACATATTAATTGAGGGTCTTTTATAAATACTTTTTAATTATAAATGCATAATATCCGCCGTTGAAGAAAACAATTAAGCAAATGCAATTTTTTTATTTGTTTACATTAAATTTTGAGTCATTTATCAGGTCTTAACGGTAGCGCCACTGGCCGTTTGAATGTATAATAATATTATCCGTCGATTGATCATTGCCCCCGTTCGAGGCGGGTCCGCCTATGGGTCCGCGGTTTGAAGCGGGACCAAATTGGAACCCAGAGGGAAGGCCATTCGCAGCTAAAATATAGGAGATGCATATATCTGTCTATATATAAATAGCATATCGGAGCACTTACCGCTGAGCAGTGCAACGAACAGGCAGATCAAGAAAATAAATTGAAGACTGTACCGCATGGTCAAGGCAAGAAGTTCAAATGAATGAGATACAAATAAAATCGCGTATTTATACACAAATATATAAAGAGCGCCTTCTGAGTACATAACGAGCCTTTGTATTGGTGCAGACAAACAGCCCACATTTATAATGCGATGGCCCCTATCTACTATCACAAGTACTCATGAGCGTGTTTGTTTTTTTAAAACCATACCTAGTGAAAGTGGCTGCAGAGGTATATTGTATTCTTGATCAGAACGATCGAGCAACATCTCTCTGTATACAAAATCCTGATTAATGCATATATGTACGAATTTTTAAATTTGTATTTATTTTTACATTTGCAAGTACGAATTTAAGTATCTTCAAATTTATATATATACCATATGCATAAGCAAAAATATACGTTATACCTATATCGCAAGTACCTTCGAATGGGTATCTTCTAGTCGGGCACACAGGATAAGAGCACGTTGCGTGTTTTTATTTTTACCTAGCCGCGAGCAATGCTTGCGCCTGCTCTTCCTCTTCACTCTCCCTGCACCAGCTCTAGCAATTAAGAAGTTTCGTTATGTGCCTGCTAATTATTTTCAATTGAATTGCTGGGCTCTGGCTTTGGCTCTGGCTTTGGGTAGTACGTAAAAGTTTCTGTATTGCTGGCCATTAAACATATCGGTTGTTGGCTTTCATTGAGCAGTCACATTAGCCTCACCTCGTGAGCAGTTTGTGAGCTTTTGTTGCGCCCCTCCCTCGCCCCTCCGCCAACTGCATTTTACGCTCTGCGGTTGATTCCGTTGCTGCCCTGCTGCGGAGCAAGTTGTACAATAAAAATTAAACAGGTATTGCGATGTTGTTAATGACAGGTGCATAGCTGAGCTGTTGACTGGCTTGGGACGTGGCCACAAACACGAAAAATACGAGAAAATGAGTGAAAGAGCGCGCAAAAAACGTGGCTCAAATGAGATAACAGCATAAAGTGTTGCTGAACTTGTAATAACAACAACAACAGAGAGAACACCAAAAACACTGCTGATAAATAAGCTGCTCAGTTCATAGACTATTAAAAATGAGAATTGTCGAGAAGTAGAAAAATACACATAAACGAATTAAAATTCCCATAAGTAATTTGAAAGCAAAAGTAGTTATTAAAATCGGGTTTTCAACATGGTGTCTGCCTTATAAGCAGATTTAACTTGAAATCTACACTGATAAGTAGTTCCGATGAAAGATACAAAACAGTTATCTTCAGTAACGTAGAGTATTTATACAAGACTATAAATAAAATATTAAATAACATAATAAAAATAAAATAATTATGTATATATTATTATATAATCCAAAACAATCAAGTTTTTAATTATGAATACATTTCAATATAATACTAATAATTCACTGAATACTTTATACACCTCCGGTTCTTGAATTATTATTTTTGGAATTTGTAGAGAATAATGCTTAGCCTATATTTAATGGTATCATAAATTTGCAAAACGAAATAAATAAAATAAAAATCATGTACAGCTACCAATGCACTTGTTCACAACAGTCTTATGAAAAATTGTGCCAAAATGTTCTAAAATATATTCTGCATAGTTGTGTCCAAGCCAGATTTTCTGGCAAGACATTGTTTTGTCCCAGGCAATGCATCTAAATTATCAAGTAGCCGACTCTTGGCCATCGGCATCAACTATAAAGTTCTGTTTCTTATGGCTTTCGCCGCCGGGAGACTTATTGAGGCCACATGGTCACATTAAACCAAAACAAGGATAAGCCCAAAACAATGATTAAAGTCCGAACAACAATGTGTATAGACACAGACCCATTAAAAGGACGCAGTTGCATTCGATGGCAAATATACGAGCTGCGACTAACTGTGCCACAGGTTCTGGCCAACCTGCGGAGCCTGGGTCGGAGTCCGGTTGGCGAAGCTTTTGTTGTTCGAATCGAATCGAATCAATTTGATTTTCCAATCAATTAAACTTTATATAAATTGCGTCTGCGCTACTAAATATAGCAACAACAGCAACAATTGCCACAAAGCACGGCTAGAAATATGCGGCACAGATAACGGACAGAGTGAGCGGTCACACAACGCTCAACTATCTCGCTCGCTCCTGCTGTCGCTAAACAATGTCTCCATCAATGCATGACTGCACAATCACAAAAATGCTGGGTATCGAGTTCAGGTTCGAGGCTGGCTCGGAATGGGGCAGGGTCTGTTGCATGTTGCTCGACTTTGACTGCATTTTTGGATTGCGCAAATGGTTATTGCGATTTTGAAATGCAGACGACGTTTCTGCAGCTGCAAAAAATCAATTGTAAATTATTTTGAAGAGAAAACAGCTCCCTGCACAAAGGTCAATGTCACTTGCTTTTTTATTTAAAAATATGTTTTGTTCAATTTAAGAGCTATTTGATCCGTAAGCTGATATTGTTATTGCAATGGTCGTTTGAGCCTCCCGTCCATTATCAATCCGGGAGTGGCCCAATTATCAAAAGGTTTTGTACTTCCTCCGGATATGATGCCTTCTCCTGCGTCATTTTCTTTAAAAGGTCCGCCGCTGTTGCCACCATGAACCAACCCTTTTCCAGCTTGATCTCGAAACGGTCCTCCGTTTTGGCTTCCATATATTATACCTTCTAGCTCTCCATTGGGCTTTAAAGATCCTCTCACGCCACTACCTCTTATTAATCTAGGTTTTCCTAGTCCAAAGGGACCGCCATTATTGTATCCGTTTACCAATCCACCTCCAGGCAAATATCCAGTATTTCCAAAAGGTACTCCGCTCTGGCTATCTGATATAAAATCATCTTTGTCGACTTTAATTCTAAAAGGTCCGCCACTGTTGCTATCCCTTATTAATCCACCTCTTCCTTGCCCAAACGGTCCTCCACTGCCTCCACCGTGTACTAATTCATCTCTAACCTGATTTCCAAAAGATTCTTCGCTCTGGCGGTTAGATATGAAATCTTCCTGATCGACATTAGTCTTAAAGGGTCCTCCACTTCCACTTCCTCTAATTAATCCACCTCTCTCTTG
>SCDS01001752.1:0-10572 GCA_004149465.1 Drosophila nigromelanica
TGTGTGTCAGTGTATGTGTGTGTGTGTGTCAGTGTGTGTGTGTGTGTCAGTGTATGTGTGTGTGTCAGTTGCATGCTTCTATCGCTCGGCAGCATCGTTGATTGGCAGTCCAAGTAGAAGTCCAGGCCAAGGGGCATACTAATCATTGATTAGACTGTGCAAAGGCGAAGGCGTTGCTGTTGCTGCCACAAAGACCAACAACAACAGCAGCAACAACAACAGCAATGAGCTCAGCTGTAAGTGGGGCATGCCTTTGGTGTGTGTCTGTATCTGTGTGTGTGTGTGTGTGTGCTTGTGTTGTGTGGCAACTTTTTCCCATTGTTGCCACATCAAGTTCCACTATTATTTCTAGCATGTTATAAATTTTGTTTGTCGGCTTCGACAGGCTGAACCCAAACCCCCCCGTAAACCGTCTCCACCTCCGCAGCTCGTGGCTTTTGTATACACATGCTAAATATTTATTCACCAGTCAAGCAAAGTGTTAATTATGTGGGCGTGTGTGCTTATATATATAGAAATATATATGTATATAAATTTAATCTGCTATGCTCATCACTTTCTCAAGGGACTCGAAGCAACAGCTGCGCTTTTTCATGCTCAGCATAAGGAATATTTCTCCAGTCTTGCATTAAAAATTTTTGTTTCTTGGTTTTATATAAAGCAATTCTGTGACTTGTTGCGATTTCTTGTCCAGGGGGGGATTTTTCCCGCCGTTTGATGGGTGTGCAAACATTTTCCACATGCCCGAGTTTAATCAGCCTGGCCGACATATTCTAATACATTATTCAAACTTCTGTTATCAATGGCCAATTATTGGAAGTCATGAGTGTTGAGTGCCTCTGAGTGTACTCAATACGCAATTAATGCGTAATAAAATATGCTATGAAACTAATATTAACATTAATCAAATCGCAATGTGATGATGTGAGAAAATGTTGCCAAGGTTTTCCATTAAGACAACTTTAGTTTGACTGAACTTGACTGAACTTGAACTTGATAGAACGTTGCCCATACTATTCGTATTTATGTGACATTTGACCGACCATTCAATCAATCACAACTATCAATCAATTAAACCCAAGATTAATCAATAAAATCAATTCACGTTTCCTAAGTAAGATGCAGGCCACAAAAGTGAGTTAGAACCAAATGCTTTATTGTGGTTGAGCGGTTTGCTTATAATTCAATTTTGAAAGTGTTTTTAAGAAAAATATTTTTACTAATCCCTTAAATATCTATCAACAAAAAAATTGATCAACCAATATTTAAAGTAATGTATTCTTGAATTGCTGAATTATTATTTTTATTTAAGCTTTAATGCAAAGAAATATTTAAAAGTAAAATGTATTGCTCTCATTGATTTATGTACCTAAGTAAAAGTTTACTTTTTTTATGAAAACTTAATTCAACTTGATTACTAAAATCTAATTTAATTTCATAAACTTATTTATAAGGTAAAACTAGAAAAAAGATAGCAGAAAATGCAATGTATTTATGCAACGAAAATACTTTTACCTCAATTTTATTTAAAATAAATTTAGTAAATGCGTTAAATAAACATCGTAGTTCTTAAATACATAAAATATGATTCAATCATCTTTAACTACAAATTTTATTACTACTCAAGTGATTTATTTTAAAACATTCCATTGCGAACATTCCATTAAATCTGTAATTATAATATATTTGTACAATTGTATTTACGCTTTAATGTAAAAACAATTATCTGAGGCGAAAACAATTTTATTCCACCGTAAACTTTAATGTGAAGTCAATTTTAATGATAACTCAAACAATTCAATTAAAACATTCCGCAGGAATAATTCCTCCATTTATCTTTAACTAAAATTTCCTTTTATTCCAAACAACTGTTTTATATTTAGTTTTGTTGTCTGATTTTTTATTGCAATTTGATAGTTGATTATTTGGCGCTAGCAATATCTCAATTTAGTTTATGACAAGGTCGTGCATTTGTTGATTACCAACGAGTGCAAACTCATGTACTCACTCACTCACGCACTCACCCACTCGTTCATTCATTCATCTAATAGTCATAGCACTGAGTGCTGAGTGGAGGCCGGAAGGGGGGCAAGGCGAAGGGCAGAGGGCAGAGGATTGGCCATTTACACGACACTACACGAAAATGTTTTATGTTTCCTGACCGTCGCAGCGCGGCTGGGCAATATGTAATTTATAGCCTGCAATTTTCACAGAAAATTAAAATTTTCCCTTATACCCTGTAGTCAAAAACTGCGTTGCTATTAAAGGGTCTAATGCAGTGTGAATATTCGTATTAGATGGAACGGTATATAAATATTGTATATATAACTCTCAAATTAGGTTCTTAAAAACTGTGCTATAATTATAAGATGTTTGTTATTTAACTAAATAAAAATTAAATGTTTAAAATTCTGTCGTGATCATCGATAAACGAATTAACTAAACTCAAACTTATTACATGGGGCTTGCTTTTAAGCACAGCTTTTGTGCAGACCTGCAACAGGGTAACTCTTAGTCGCACATTCTCGATCATTACACACTTACTTTTTTTTGTGCGTATTAGATGGAACGTTATATAAATATTGTATATATAACTTTCAATTTAGTTTCTAAAAAACTGTGCTAGAATTATAAGATTTTTTTTATTTCTTTTTGACTTTTATTAATTTAGCATTTTTTATTGCATAATTGGCAGTTGCTGGTCACCTCGTCGTGTCAAACACAGTCAGCGCACTTGACTGCACAATCTGTAACACCATACGACACCGTTACAGATACAAATACATAGCTATATCTAAAAGTTTAGATGTAGATACATAGATACTGCTCCGCAGACTGAAAGTAGGTTGGGGGGTCTGGACTGACTATCATATAGGCCAACTAACATACGACGTGCGACATGAATTTACACGAGAAGCAATCAAAGTATGAACAGCTAACTGAAAAAAGGCCAAAAACAAAAAAGAATGAAAAACAACAGAATGAAAAGAAAAAGTGTGGTGAACACAAGAAGAAAGCAGATAATGTTTATGTTTTGAAATGCACCGAAGCGGAAATGCTCTTAAAGATGATTTTATGTTCAAGCAGTAGATATAAATAATGATAATAGTTATTATTAAGGTGTAGATATTGATATATGTAGAAGAGATATTGATATAGATAGCGATATACATTGAGATGAGGAAATTGCTTTAGCTATAGATAAAAATACAAATAAAGATACAAAGCAGAAATGATACATGCAGAAATGATACTGATATTGATGCAGATGCAAATTCTGACGCAGAGTCAGATTTGGAGATACATGTCCTGATAAAGGTACACATACAGATCTATATACATATATTGATATCTTCATAGATATTTAAACATAAGGTAATGTTTTTTTAAGAACAGTCTTTGTGCAGATCGATACTACTATTATCGATCTTGATAACGATATAGCTTGCCACTTTTATTCATTCTGAACAATGAGAGTTAGATAAAAAATTCTTAAAAAATATATACTTGATAATATATTCCAATAATTCAGCGATGAAAACAATACTTTTTCCATGAAATGTCACGAGTCATGAGATATAATAATTCAAGTACAGTTAAATATAAACTTATTTAAGTGAAACGTTGAATAAATGGGAAAAACTACTAAGAGAATTTATTGATAAATTGAGTTTTATTTTAGGAAACATGCTGAAAGTCGAGCAGGAAAAAACTCTCGCTAATCTAAAATCAAACGACCTCTGCCGGTTTATTACTCAAAAGTCTTTACCTCTAAGGGGTAGTGTGGTGGGGGTGGGGATGGGAGTTGTGTTTGTGGTGGTCGCTCTTACTCAAGGGTTGGTCTGTATTGTGGGCGTGTATCAGCCAGACGCCTTTCATACCATTTGGACGTGGCGTGACGATGCGGCGTGAACCTTTTGAACCCTGCGATACGGATTACGGTTACGGTTACGGTTACGATACCGTCCGTCATAGATGACCTACATACACACACTCTGATTAGCGTCCGGTAGTTTGTCTTTTGATTAAAAAGTCAATAAAAAATGAAAACGAACAGCTACCAAAATATGTACATGTCTATAGAATGTGCTTGTTAGTCCATAGATTAAATTATTTTCCAATTTAACAGTTCGATTTTGTATACCCTGTAACCATTAGGGTGGCCGGAGGTTATCAACAGTTAACAGAAAATATTTCTGTAATTCAATCTAATCTAATCCGCTAGAAAATTTGATGGGTAGTTCATTTACAGGAAATCTAGTATATTAATTAATGACTAAAAATGTGTGCATGTAAAATTATTATCAATAATTTAGCCTTCATATTTTAGAAACATATATTTTTGCTTTTTATTCACCGTTATTAGTTAGTTAGTTATATGTTTATGTGTAAACTGTGTACAGGATATTTTAAAGTCGTGCCCTCTTTTGACTCTGTCCTTGTGCTCGTATTTTGTTCTTCATATATTCCACAATTACCAAATCGAATTATTTATTTGTGCCTCGGTAACGTGTTAGCTGCCTTTTTTAATATTTAACAATCAATTTTATTCATTCGATTTTTTTCATCTTTTTTGTTCTGTTCATTGCAGGTACGAGTTGCGAGTTACGAGTTTTTATTGACATGTGTCTACAGCCCACCCGACTGCCCCCCGCCACCCACTTTAAAGCGTGCGAGTCAACACAGTATGTGCTATTGGTATAATCATAGACTCGGTCACAACCACTTCTAATCGCAGATGGGCTTGTCAATGCATTTCATTTGATTATTAGTGGTTGTCAGTTTGAGTCTCTTTTTCTTTTATTTTTTATTGTATTTTTGTCTCTGGCTGACCTTCAGTCGAGTCTCGAGCGGACGGGTTCGTGATTTGAAAATTGTCGAGTTATTCACAAGTCTGTGGCTAGAAAAAAATATTTGCTCTTAACGCAACCGAAAATTAAATACCCTTGCAAAAAAATAGTAGCTTTTAATTATGAATTAAATATCCATTGAAATTCATATCTGACAAAAAGCAGAGATTCAACGTAATAAATACCTGGAATATTAAAAGTGTTATACTAATTCTGAAATTAATGAAGACATATAAGTAATAAATAATACAAAAATAAATAATATGAAAAATAAAGAAATATATAAATATGTAACACATTAAGAAGTTAAATAAAATGTTGGTATAATAATAAAATAATAATTTAACATTTAAAAAATTTTTAAATACTATAAGTAATTTAATAATTTATATAATTTATATTATTTAATAGTAAATGGATTTATATAGATGACATAAATTTGATATTGTCAGTATTAATTTATCTATAAAACCCATAAAAGTATTGCAGCAGCAAATTTCAGTAAGATTTCTTATAAAGGATTTATTGTATAAAAGAAGGTCAAATTACATATTATTTGCCAAAGAGAATAATACCCAAAAGTAAGGGTGTACGAAAAAGAAAAATCATATTTGAATTTGCCGACAAAATTGTGAAGCACAGCTGCATGCACTTAATTCGCGTTCGCGCGGACATGGTTGATTATGGAAGGAGGGGAAGGGGGGGTCGGTGTAGGCGGGTCTGTCTGGCTTGAATGTTATTTCATTCGAATCGAGGCTATCGGATCTATGTGAGACAGATAGATGATAACTGATTTTGTGGGTCGTTGCACTTTTAGCATAGTGTACCCATTTTTTCGAAGAGAGCATTAGAGCGAACGATTACGATAACGATTACGATTACGATTACCATTAGCATAAGCATAAGCATTCACAGTGCCATTACCCACGAGAACCCGCAACGAATACCAGTCCCCCAACCTTCCCCATTTCTCGTTGCCATACACACGCTTGGTATTATGCGAGAACACATTTAATGACCAGTAAATTATACATAATAGCCCCAAACTACAAGCCATTTGAACTGAAACTGCCAACAACAAAGAGTCGCAACATCGCCGAACGAACGAACGAACGAAAGCGAAATTAGTTAGGGACAATCAAACAATTGGAACCGGGGTCCGGGCAGGGCCACGCATGCGTGGCGCCCCCCCACCCTCTCATCTGAGGGGGGTGCCAGCGGTCGGTAGGTCTATGGGTCTGTGGGATCGCTGTTGAAAGTTAAATGTTGAATGTTGTTGCGTTACGTTCGCGTTGCACGTTGCGCATTCTCAATAAGACTGCAATGCGAAGCATAATAAAACAAAATTGGTTTTGTTTAAAATTTTATAATTCCCAACTTGTTTATGCCACGTGGTCCGCTTAATGGGAAAATGCTATAAAAAGTATAATTATAGTAATTGTTTGTTTTTAGTAGCCAAACAATCAACCTTATTATTTACTTAAATAAGGACACCGGCTAAGGCCTTAAGTTCATTTCTACACGGGTTTAGGACTGGAACCTGCTCCCTCGTTGCTTATTTGCTCAAATAAAGTTGAAGCACTTAGACGACTTATCTACAGAGGCCTTGTACATATATAAGTTAATATTTAGTGAAGGCAAAAAGCTTTTTGTGTAATCGCCTTTTATTATTTTTGCTCTTCTTACATTCTGTTCATCGTTCAAAATTGCAGTATATTCGTTTTATACATGCTTATTATTTTATTATATATGTGTTGTCTATTATTATTATATTGAGTAAAGCTCACAGCTGTAGGCTATGAATTTATTTAGAAAATATACCACGGGCTTAAGTGGCCAAATCTGAACACTTAATTTGAATCTGCTTTGCATCGAGGCTCGAACCTATTATTTTTAGTTTAGAATACAGAAATATATATTCTAGAAAGTTGAATTTTGTTACGTTTAAGTAAATATGGTATATTATAATATTTAATGTAGGAAATATATATCGTGTCAAACTTACCTAATCTAAAGTTTTGAAACTTTTGAAAGGTTTGTTAATAATTAAGCATATTAGTTCTTGGCTCAAAATATGATTCTGAATTGAATCAAACTCCACAAAAGTAAACACATATCAAGTTTAACTATTAATTAATTTCAAATTAGAAAGGAGTTTCCTGACAACTTTATAAAGTACATAGAAAGCAAAAAAGAAATACTCAAGTGGAAACTATCCTCATTCTGTTGCTGAAACTAATGGTTATAAAGAATAAAACAGAAGTTGAATGAAGAACAAAAGACAGAAGCGTAAACAAACAAATAAATATGTAATGACATTCATTTGTATTTGAAGTGTGTGTGAACGAATGTGTGAACGATTTGGTTGGGTTTTTGTCATTAAATATTTCTGTGCGAGTCTCGTAGTTAACTGTTAATAGTCCCATTGCAAGCAATTAGGTTCATTAGCGCGACGAAACTAACTAAGGGAGCTGCAAGAGAAAGAAGACAGAGACACCGACAAAGAAAGTGAGAGAACGATATAAAAACATATAGATATAGAAATGAAAACGAAAATGAAAATACAATATAGATAGATATGCGCATATGGGCGGGGCGGTTAGCTACGAAAAATGGGTAATAGACCCCAGGCAGACCAGGCATTGATCATAATCAACCCAACAACAACAGCAACAACAACGTGAACAACAACAACACACATGAGGCAAGCGACTTTCATAACAAATCAATTTTCATTTCGCTGTGTTGCGTTGCGTGTTTAACTGTGTTTCCCCATGCGTTCCCATGCGACACATCCCCCACTCTGCCCCCACCCTGCCAAGCGTCTAAAAGTTCCACTCTCTTAGCTATCTAAATACCATTGTTTTTATACCCTGTAGTCACTTTTTCATCTATGTCAAGAGCGTATTGCAACAGAAAAGACAAAACTATTCATATTTTTAATTATATTAATTACAATATTTATTCAAATAAATCTCCTTAAGGCACCCATTTATCTCAGGGACTATAAAAGCTAGAGCCAATTAAATTTTGAAACAGGATTTTTTCGTAAATACATTAATTAAATTTTGCTTCAGTTCAGTTGCAATATCCTAATATCAAATAAAAACACCTTTACATCTGGTAACAATCTAGTGGCGAAAGAATGTCCGACGAAAGACTTTCAATTAAATATATAAATATATATTTTTTAATTATATAATATAATTCTTATAAAGAATTTTAAATGTTGCTTCAGAAAAGAAAAAAATAGAAAGTATGTAAATGTTATCTAGACTTGTTGTCCCTCATATTTAATACATGTATATATATATATATATATATATATATTTGAACTTTTAAAATTTTTAAAATTTTATTGTTGAATTAGCTTTGAAGTACGTAAACTATATTAATGGATATTTAGATGTTTTAATGCGTGTCGTATGCATTTAGGTATATTATTTCTTTGAGGAACAGCTGAAAGCTGAACGCAAAACTTTGTTTATAATTTACTGGGTATCATTGACTTTATAATTAATATTATTCTTGTCTTGCTTATGTTATTTCGGCTAGATTTCAATAACTGTCCCTTGTTGCAGCTGCCTGTCCGGTTGCCTGGTAGCCTGTTGCCTGTAATTCACAGCAAATGCCTTGTAAATGCAACGCGTATAGTTCCTCTGTACATACCACACCCCCCGCCTACGCCCAATCCACCCCCTCCCACTGAAGGGGTGTTTGTCGCTTTTCGAGCTGCGTTGCAGTGACAAAGTTCTTTGTTGTTGGCTTAAATAGCTTTTATTTTTATTTTTATGTATTTGTTGTTTTCTTTTTTTTTTTTTGCGTTTTAGCTGTGTGTCGCAGCATGTGCTACATGTGTTTGTTGTTGCTGCTGTTGCTGCTGCTGTTTGTTGTTGTTGTTATTTTTTGCTGGCTGCGTCACTTCGAGGCCAACTGTGTCGCAGCGTGACGTTTGATATGTGTCATTAACAACAACAGCAGCAGCAGCAAGAACAATGGGCACCTCATTTATAGCGAACCTTATCTACCCAACCATATGCATGAATCAGACTCCCAATCATACTTTTCTTCTGGCCAATCATTGGCAACGACTTTTCATATATGCACCATGCTGATTTTAATTGAATCAATTCAATTCATGGCTCGTTTTTGACACATTGAAAATAGCGTAAGAAAAATGCCTTATGCCAATTATTCAGCCATAATCCAAGGGAATTATCACAACGGGACATGGATTAAAAAAATGTTAATTGTCAATTTTTACTTTCACACTGGACTGTTAAGAAGTTAACAGTTTGATAATTTAGCTGTTGATAAGCGTTAACACACTTATACGACATACAAATATATATTTGTGTATTTTATTACTTCGAGTTTTATAAAGAAAACTAAGCTGAGATATACCCTTAATAAAAAAAAAACTGAAATTTATCAATTTAAAAAATAATGTATATAAATAAATCTAAATTTTATAATAAAACTTTCTAATTATACGAGACATTTTTTTTAGTTGTAATAAAATTGTCCAAACGTGAGGCTAGTTAATATTTTAGGAAGATTTATTTTGGGTACAATATACAATATAATCTATATTCTTAGATATTCTTAGATGTTCTTGGTGAAAGTAACATAATAATTGGATTTGTAGTACTGTAATTGAGTTTGATATATTCACGAATTTTCAATAACATTTTCGATTATTCAAATGATGACCAAGTTTTTACTTGATATGAGCAAAGAATTCGTGGCTGTTTTCTCCGAGTGTATAATGAATATATATGGTTAAATGAAGAAGGTTTAGCCTAAAGCTGCTATTGCTTGTGGATTGCATCAGTTGGGCACTTGTGAAAGCTTTTCACTTTTCGAGCAGGCATTTCCCCAATATGTTTATCACAATGACGGATGACTGGAAGTCATTTTTCAAAGTCTATGCGTCAGCTATCTCACTCATACACTCTTTTTCTCTTTCTTGCCTGCTTTCTGTAAATGATAACTTCATTTCATTCACTTTCCTACACTTGCTTGCGCTTAATGCAAGTCACTTTCATTTAATCATCATTCAGCAACATCATTATTATTGCAAACGTAAGCATCATCATCGCCATCATCATCATTATCATTGTCCTGTTCAAGTCCTTACAATGCACAAGTCTTAAGCCTTGCTCGCTTCTTGCTTTCAATCATCTTTCAAAATTAGTCTGCTCAGCAAACTTGGCTTATTGGCCAGGGACAAGCGAAAGTCACAACAGCAACAACAACAACAACGGCACAAACAATATTTGTCGTTGTCATTGAGCTTGTTTTTGTTGTTGTTGTCGGTTAGCCAGATATCCGCCCAGAAATGGCCTAAACACAACACAACCCAGCCCAACCCAAACCAACCCTCCGCCAAAAGAAAACCCATTTAGAGAGCAGTCCAAGCCGCACATTTCATTCCGTGCTGTAAGTATTTATCATTTTTTAATGACAACACCTTTGAGGGGAAGCCTGACAAAAAGCACATCATTAGAAAGCTGCTGTAGTAGCAGACATAGACGGCGATGGAGACGAGGGCGGCGGCAACGATGAAAATGTGAATGAGAATGAGAATGAAAATGAAGATGAAGATGAAAATGGTTGCTCGGTTGGCTGACTGACTGACTGACTGACTGACTGACTAGCTCGTAACTCAACTCAAGCGGAAAATATACGCTGGTAATGCGATGGCTGCTCATCATAATAG
>SCDS01001753.1:0-12129 GCA_004149465.1 Drosophila nigromelanica
GCGAGGATTGCGAGGAGGACTGCAGTTCGGGCATGTACTTGGGCGTCTCAAATGGTCCATCCACAATTGCAGAGCTCATCGCTGAGCCCAACTTTAGCTGTTGTGGCGTCGCCGTCAACGAAACAACTTTGATTTCAGGGTCAAATGGTGTTATTCCATCGATATCTACAATAATTGTGTTCTCTTTCAGCTGTTTCTCGCTGGACGTAGCGATGTTTGAGTTGTGCTTGGGCGAACTTTCCTCTAACTGGATCTTATTCAACTGATCCACTGCTGCATCTTGTGGATTCGCAGTGTCTGCTTCCAAATCGGCCATTAACATTGCTGCTCTTTTGCGCATTTCCTCCGTTAATTTCATGACCTTATTCGATGCAGTGCCAAATTGGATTTTATCGGATGCCTCATCAAAGTCAACTCTTGCTGTCTGGGAGTAGCTTCCTTTTAATTCAGTCATTAATTTAACGGTTTCTTTCTGTTTCTCCTCAGAACCAATCGCCGCATAAATTTGTATCTAAAAGAACAATTGGTTTATATAAAGATGAGATTTGTAATGATTGATACTTACTTTGAGGATCGTCAGCTTTGCTTGGGGTGTCGCCAACTGGCAAGTTGAATAGCGAAAATTCAGCATTATCTGTAAATACAGTAAATTAGAGTAAAACCAGTTTATCGTTCTATAAACTACTTACCTTTGATATCACAGTTGTCAAGATATTTGCATTGCTCCGTGTCGCCAATGAGGTAGCCCATCTCCTCCAAAACATCTGTTGCGTGTTCTTCCGCACATTCCACAGTTTCGATTAGGGTGCAATCCTTCAGTTCCGTTTCAGGTAAATCCATTGGCAAATCTCGTGGGCATTTGGGTGATGAAGTCCTCTTATACAGATAGTTCCGAGGAGCAGCAGCTTAAGCGATCATCGTCATCATCAGCTGTTGTTGCATTTTTTATTGGCCGCTTGTGACAAAAGGTTTTAATTTTCTTGCGCCGAAAACGAAGGCGCATCATACGCGGGTAGCTGCTCCTCCCCCTCCACCACGTAGCTGGGAGATGCACAAAAATCCTCGAGTATCTCCTGTACAATGTCAGCTGGTGCGCTTGACAATGGTTCGTAAATTTCAGGCTTCGGCTCGGCTTCGGCCAAGGTCATCTGTTGCTCCTCCAGCAAGGACTGCTGCGAGCAAAAGTTCTGTGAGGCGGGCACGCTGCGTTGGCGTACCGGCTCCTGCTGTGAGCGCAGACAGTCCAAACGGTCGGCTTCAAAAAGCCGCTCCTCGTGCAGATCCAGTTCTGACTGTTTGCTTGTGTTTCCACATTGCCTCAGCATTCCCGTACTGGCTTCGTTGGTATTCGCCACTGTACGGGCTTTTTTTCTTCTTACGCGTTTCGACCTCTTGAACCCACTGTCACTAAGTTCTGTTGGACTGGCATCTATGCTATCGTCATCATCCTCCATATTCAACAGGCAAATCCATGCCCGAATTCCAGATGACGACGTTTTTGCCGCCTTGTTTATAATTTACGATTATCGATAGCTGTTTATTAGTGCTGTTGCGATAACAGTCACTGCACGGACATTGTCCAGCACTGATGTGGTCGTATTTGTTATCGATAATATTTATTAGTTTGTCTGATTTCATAGTGCAGTTTAATCAGCATTTCGAGCTGCGAATCTAGATAATGGGCATATCCACGGCGGTGCTGCGTACCCAGCTAATTGGCTTGACGAACTTCATCGGCACACACAAGGACCAGGCGGACAAGTACCGTCAACTGCTGAAAAGCGTCTTGACGAACACCGGCAGCGAATTGATCGATACACTCAAGCTCTTTGTTGAGGCCATTGTCAACGAGCATGTTAGCCTGGTCATCGCTCGCCAGATACTGAACGATGTGGGCGTCGAGCTGAGCAAACTGCCCGACGACATGTCCAAGCAGCTATCCCACTTCACACTGGAGAAGGTGCATCCACGCGTCATCTCGTTTGAGGAGCAGGTGGCCGGCATACGATTCCATTTGGCCAACATCTACGAACGCAATCATCAATGGCGCGATGCGGCCACCGTGCTGGTGGGCATACCCCTGGAGACGGGCCAGAAACAGTACTCCGTGGAGTGCAAGCTGGGCACATACTTGAAAATCGCACGACTCTATCTGGAAGACAATGATTCGGTGCAGGCCGAGCTGTTCATCAATCGCGCCTCTTTGCTGCAGGCTGAAACCAGTTCCGAGGAATTGCAGGTGCCATTTTGTTTGTTTGCCATTTTAGTTTGCCAACCATTTAATCACATCTATTGCCCTGCTGTAGGTTCTGTACAAAGTGTGCTACGCCCGCGTTCTTGACTACCGCCGAAAATTTATTGAAGCTGCCCAACGTTACAACGAACTGTCCTACCGCAAAATCGTGGATCAAGGCGAGCGCATGAATGCACTAAAGAAGGCGCTCATTTGCACAGTGCTGGCGTCCGCTGGACAGCAGCGCTCCCGGATGCTGGCCACACTTTTTAAGGATGAGCGCTGCCAGCATTTACCGGCCTATGGAATACTGGAGAAGATGTACTTGGAGCGCATTATACGTCGCTCTGAGCTGCAGGAGTTCGAGGCCCTATTGCAGGATCATCAAAAGGCTGCCACACCGGATGGCTCATCCATACTGGATCGCGCTGTCTTTGAGCACAATTTACTGTCCGCCAGCAAATTGTACAATAATATTACGTTTGAGGAACTGGGCGCTCTGCTAGACATAACCGCTGCAAAGGCTGAGAAAATTGCCTCGCAAATGATCACCGAGGGACGCATGAACGGTCACATTGATCAAATCTCTGGCATTGTGCACTTTGAGAATCGGGAACTGCTGCCCCAATGGGATCGTCAAATACAATCGCTGTGTTATCAAGTGAATTCTATTATAGAAAAAATTGTCGTGGCCGAGCCCGATTGGCTGGATCAACAGAACTGAGCATGTGAATGGACTCTACCATACATTTTAACTGAAATTCTCGTACCATCCTTCTACAAAACGGGCAGAGTTGAAATATATTTTACTTTACGCTTACGCCGCTGAGTTTTCATGAGTTCCAAAATTGCACTTTTGAATTTAAGAAATAAAAGATATGCATACAACAAATGATTCCATGAATCTATGCAAAACAGAAAACAACAATAAATTATAAATTCAATTTTATTTTAATTTTTTTTTATGAAACATGTACATACACATATATTCACAATAGTTTTTTCTAATTGGTATAATTCACAAAAAATCTCTGTGTATAAACAATTTTAAGTCTTAGACAACTAGCGGAAACAATTTTAAGTCTTAGACAACTAGCGGAAAGTTTTGCTTTTGTATACAATACAAATACAAAAAGAGAATGTATATTTTATATATATATAATTATATATTATATATATGTATTGATAGGCAAATATGTATTGATAGGCAAAATTCTTATCAGATTAACTAGAAAATGTAATGAGGGTTCCTCTTTCTACCCAACGGCCCATATATAATTCCAGAACAGCACAACGTCTGCTTTCCATTGAAATAACTAAGTTGTAACTAAATTTATAAAAAAAAAAAAAAAATAGGCTAATTAAATTTAAAAGAAATTCAACTAAAAATGCAAATGCTAGTTTGTAGTATATTACAAAAGCAAAGCTTTAAAAAAATGTTGCGGATGGCAATCTCTATAAGAAAACGCTCCGGACGCTACACCAATTTTAAGGGAGACTATCAAACCCATTCTCATGACACCTAATAGTTAACGTAAAGTCATCCCTGGGTATTCGCTGAGGATTCCTCATTTAGCTGCATTTGCGCCAACGTTCGCACCACAACGCCTCTATTAACCGGCGTCAGGCCCTGGCAGAGGCCAACAACAGCGTCCAGCGCCACATCCGGACAGTCCTGACAAAGAAATTAATTTGTATAAGACAATTTAAGGAAGTATTCAATTTGAACTAACCTCTAGCATTTTGGATATTGTGGAGATGATCGCATCCCGTCTCACAGAGTTTACATTTTTGGACACAATCGAATCGGCATTTGCTTGCTCCTGATACCAGTTCACCATTTCCTCATTCTTGTCCCACAAATACGCCTGTAAGCAATTAACGAGATTTATATAATACATTTTGCCTGCCAGTCTGCTGTTTAACTTTACCTCAGTGGCGCCCTTTTCCTCAACCAGCCAGCGACGCAGCATCTGCTTGGCCTGGCCCACAGAGAGATTATCCTGTGCGCGCAATATCTTCTTGATGTACGCATCCTCCAGCAGGAGACGACGCAGACGCCAGTAGAGCCAGCTTCTGGATTCGCGCCAAGGCACAATTTCGCTGATGCACTCCTTCTCCAGCATGCGCTCGGGCGTATCGTGCAGCTCGGCAAAGTGAACGGCGACCGTGTGATAAACGTGCATCAGAACCGCGATGCGTGCCTTGATCTTCTCATCCAGCAGGGCAGCCTTCACCTTGTTGCCAGCGGAAACGGCTTCGTTGTGTTCGCGCTGCAGCTGTAAGCGAATCATGAAAAATATATATTTTATGTTGATTATATAGATTGTATATTTAGTTACCCCAATGGTCGTGGCATCCAGGCGATGTATTGTCTTGACGAGATCCTTCTCTTTATACTTGATCTCGACAGTGCCCTCGGTCTCCAGGACACCGCCCCGTGCTTCGGGATCGGCATAGGTTTCCATGTAACGCGGATTGATCAGTGAATCGAGCACGGCCCAGGCGCCGCCACGTAGCTCAGCATTGGGCGGCAAATAGATGAGCACCGGTTTCTTGTATTCGCGGAGGCCGTCGACAATGTAGGAGCCAAATTTGAGATTCTGCTCGTACATGTCCTTCATGCCGCCAGAGAAGCCACGCCAGTTGGCGAACACAATCAGCGGCAGCTCCTCACGTGCGAAATCCTTGATGGCCTGCGACGTCTTGTACGATGAATCCGGATACCACACCTGACCCGCCTGCTGCAGTGTCTTCGCCTCCGAGTTCAAATTGGCCGGATCGGCCGGCAATTCCACCTCCACTGTGCGCGTCTCCACCGCAATAACGCCCACGGGCACACCACCCAAGCGAGCGCGACCCGTGACAACGGTTTTGCCCCAAGGCGCCATAATTTCGCTCCATGAGTCGCGATCAAAGAAACCGTTCTCCCACTCATTGGCATTCGAGGGATTCACACGACCGGCGAGCATCCAGCGTGGATCATACGGCGATTTGGTGGGCATAAAATCGACGGGACGATCGACGCGATCGCTGGGCATAGTTATGGGCAGATCGCAGCCAATGTAGGCGGGAATGTAGGAGAGCCAGTCGAGTATGGTGTAGACGCCATCCAAATCGATGGCTTCCGTTTTGTGGGTGACGCCATTGTTGAACATAATCTGGACGCCGCCCAGCTGATTATTCGAGGCATAAACCTTGCGGCCGAGCACCTGAAAAAAACAGAAGTTTAAGTAGAAATAACTATTTAACTATTTAGTCTGATGTTTATCTAACCTTATTGAGAGCCGCATAGCCCGTGAGTATTATTGGCGAATTATCAATCTGGATAACACGCTGGCTCAGACGCACCACATAGGAGCCAATGCCGATGGTGCGACACGTGACCATGGAAATGGTGACAATCTCGTTGTACGCCTGCGAAGTTTCGCCGGCAATGAGGCCGGCATAGCGAAGATTCTCAACGCCGAGGCCATCATCTTTGCCAATGATGTCGGTGATCTTGTAACGCTGCTCGCCCTCATCCTCGATGAGTATGGCACGCACCGAATTCAGATTGGCCACAGTTGCGTAATCCTCCGTGGATAGATATATGTATTTGAAGCCCTTGTCGGGATCCTCGGGATCCTCCCAAGCTATTCTAAACATGGCCTTGAACTCCTCGGCGAGTCCAATGCGTGCGCCACTATTAACGGAAATGTAGATCTGCAGGCGGAGGAGGATTGGGAATTTAGTTAGCACAACAAGGTGAAGGAGATGTGATGGCTGGTGGCTTACCCTGGGCACTTTACGTTCGCGTGCCAGCTGCGAAGCCTTGGCAAATAGGACATCCTCCTTGATGCCAAAGGAGCCAATCAAATAGGTCAAATCGTTGGCAATCACAATAATCTCACGGCCAGCAGGATACTCGGGCGTGGCCAGGACAATGCGCCAAGCGACCATGCCGCACTAGAGGATTAAGAATTATGTATATATATTTATTATATATCATATATATTTTCACATTGATATACTTCACTACTCACATTATTCTCACCCGGCAGTCGCTGCACCTCGATCAGATTGCCGTCTTCCAGGACCAGCTCCTTGCACTCAAGCAGTATCTTATCGGGTATGCGTATGTCCACCGTGGGACGCGCCTTGGAGAACTCCCTCCAGTGACGTTCGGTCATCTGGCGGAACATGTCCGGCATATCGTAGACATAGGTGGTGCCATTCGACTGCGCCTGGAAGCGTTTCTGCTGCAGGAAATCCTTGGTCATGTACGGCGTATAGATGGGATGGCCGTGCAACGAGCCCTGCTTATCGCCATAGGCCTTGAACTTGATCTGAAAGTGAAGGAGCAATCGATTAGCTGCTGCAGTGTCTCCACATTGAATGGATTTTCATTCACGTACAATTCCCGTTTCGGGTTCGGTTTGTTCCGTGTACATGGAGATGTCCAGGAAGTAGCCGGAATCGTTGGCAATGCAGAGACGCACCGCCTGCGTGAGCGACTGTGGCGATTGCCGGATGACCATCTTGAGTTCCGCCTGGAGGACGCGCAACTTCCACAGACGTGGACCGTAGCGCATGATCATCTTGGTGACGGATTCCTCGATCTTAGCCGGATCCATGATGACAGTGGGCACAAAATTGAGGAAGATGTGATTGCAATCGGTGCGCTTGGCATGCGGATGGGAGAAGGCCACCTCCAGTTCGTCCATGGCCTCGAGCAGGACGCGTTCGCCCTCGTTTTGCAGGTATTCGAAGGATGCCTCTTTGGTGATCAGATCCGAGTGCCGGATGATGGAGCGTATAAAGAAGCGATAGTCGGTGACCTCTTGACCCTTGGACACCTTGGCCCGGCCCAAATACAAGTGCATCTTCTGATTGGCCGTTGGCAGCGCCTCCAGATTATAGGTCTTCATCCGATTCAGCTCCAAATGGAACGCCGATGCCGGCTCCAGATGCCTGTAGATGCGATCCTCCTCGAAATTGTCGCGGGCGCGATACGTGAAGAATTTGGGGAACTGTCGCTTCTTAAGCGAGGCAAATGTGATCCGTCGGATGCGTCGCTGGAACAGCTCCTCGTTGTGCTCCTTGCAATAGTTGCCAAAGATCTGCGCCATTTGCAGATCATCCATTTCGCCCGTCTCCCGCACAGCCACGCTGATGATGTGGATCGGTTCCGTGGACTTGGCCTCCTCGGCGGCATTGGCGCGCGAAATCGGATCCGAGAGGGAGACATTGATGGAGGTGCTGTGACGACTGTCCGAAATCGAGTCGACAGCATCGACCGCCTCCAGGACCTTGGCACTGACCATTGCCGGCGACACAAAGTCCTCCAGCAGATCGAGTATCTCGTCCGAGTATATCGAAAAGTGTTCGAACGAATCAAAGGCCGCGATAGCGCCGGTACGGACAAAGGAGTTTCCCAAAGATTCGGCGGCCGCGGCGGCCACGTCGAGACCCTCCGGCGAGCTCATGCGCGAGAAGAGGCGATTCGGATGCGCGGTGGGCAAAAGAAACTGGAAATGGACCAACGGCAGACCGCCGGACAGCTCTAGATGTTGCAGGCAGGTCAGCTCGTAGGAGGTGTAGGCGCGTCTCACGTAAACCTCAAGGGCGGCGTTGCAGACGGCGCGATTGGAGTGATAAAAGAAGTCATGGAGTATATCAAAGATGGACGTCTCGGACAGAATCAATCGCTGCAGATTCTCCGGATGGAAATCATGACCGTACATATCAACGGCCGAGAGGAAGATCGATTCCATTTGATTGTGGCGCAGCTCATAGGCCGGCTGGTGCGCGGCGATCAGCACCTGGCGGGAGCGGAGTGCGACCCGCGAGTGCTCCGCACGGTTGAAGGAGGTCAGTTCGCTGAGCGTGTTGGCCAGCTCGTCGGTCAGGCCCGGTTCGTTTGCCCACAGATGATCGATGAGCAGTGTGACCAGCAGATTCTTCTTGGCCACCTGCGAGTGCGAGAATATCGTATTCACCACGGTCAACATGTCATCCTTGTGATGCTCGCGCACCAAGCCCACGCACTTGTCGTAGTGACCATGCTGGAACTGGGACTCCACGTCGTAGTATTGGCGCAACAGCTCATGGACGGCGGCCTTCATCCGGCCGCGGATGCCGTTCCGGTAGCGCTGCACCAGCTGGACGATGCTCTGGGTGGTCAGGAAGAAGACGTCGCGATCGGCGCGCTTCTGCAGCGTCGCCGCGTGGCTATCGATGACGCTGGCGATCTGCTGCGACGGGAACTGGGCCAGGACGCTGGTGATGTTGCGCTCGTAGAGCGTCATCAGTTTGCGGATCTTCTTCTCGACGGAGATGGGTATGCGACCCGATATCGAGGCGATCACCTCCTGCAGCTCGAGCAGCGGCAGCGACGGATCCCGCAGACTCTGCATGAACTTCTCGATGATGTCGCGCAGCCGCTGGGCATTGTACGGCTCCGGCAGGCAGTAGCCGGCCAGTGTGTTCTCTAGGATGCTCTTGTACGTGTTGTGCACCCGGTTCAGTTTCTCGGGTATCGGCGCATTTTCCGGCTGGGGGAATTGACTCTCGCACGGCAGCGCCTTTGTCACCAGCGTCGGATCGTCCAGTTCGAGATGGCCGATCAGGAAGCCGGCGTCGAGCACAGCGCCGGGACGGCGCACAAATGTGACGGTGCCCGCCTCGTGCGAGGTGAGGGTCATCACCATTTTCATGACCTCGATTTCGGCAAAGGCCTGACCCTTGGCCACATGGGCGCCATCCTCGACTAGCAAATTGATCAGCTTGCCAGCGGAGGGACTGCGCAGCAGCGATGGATCCTTTTCTTTTTCGAAGACGGACGTCTGATTACCAATGACGATGCGATAGCGATCCACCTCCTCCTTCATGTATGTGGTGTACGAGGCGCCCTCCAGCGAGATGAGCAGACCACCATCCGAGAGGCGATGTACCTCGATCTCCTTCCACGACATGTTCATCAGCAGGAAATAGGTGTTGTGTCCGCTCTTCACCGCCTGCACTTTATAGCGGATGCCGCCGTTGATCAGCTCCACGTCGACCACGTTCGTTAGCGTGTTGGCGGCCTGGATTTGGCCCTTCTCCAGCGATGTCTGGAAACTGGTGAATGACTCTGTGATCTGACGATCCGCAATGTGCAGGGCGCCACACATGACACCCAGCAGGATGTCCGGCTTCTCGGATTGGACACGCTCTGCAATCAGAGCATCCAGCCAGGCGGTGTCAATGCTGTTGTCCAGGAAGCGATTTGTCTCCAGCAGCGTGATCAGATACTCCACCGTGGTGCGGAAATCACCGCGAATGGACAGCTCCTTGAGGGCAATCACAAGATTCTCGCGTGCCTGCTGACGATTCTCGCCCCACGAGAAGCAATGGCCGAACTGAGAGTCGGCGAACTCGTGCAATCCTCCGGATGCGGCCACACTGAAGTAGCCCCACACGTTCTTGCTGGATCGGAAGTTGAGCTCCTGCACGGTGCCCGAGCTGGGCTTGAAGCCCTCGTCCGGATTCTCGGAAGTGATGCGTGCGGCAATTACATGGCCCGATGGACGGGGCTTATTCGGCGGATTCTCAAAGTCAATCACCGTTGAGCCCCACGGGGATTCGCCATAGAGCAAACGTATATCCTTGAGCCGGTAGAGGGGTATGCCCATGCCAATCTGAAGCTGGCAAGCGGGCAGATTCACATCGGCCACCATTTCCGTGCACGGATGCTCGACCTGCAGACGGGGATTGAGCTCGAGGAAGAAGTATCTGCCCTCTGGATCGTACAGATACTCCACAGTGCCGGCGCTCACATAGCCCACCATTTTGGCCAGGCGGACAGCCGCCTTTTCCATGTCCTCGAAGATCTCCGACTGGGCGACAATTGCCGGCGCCTCTTCAATGATCTTCTGATGGCGTCGCTGGATGGAACAATCGCGTCCAAATAAACTGATGGCATTGCCATACTGATCCGCCAGCAGCTGCACCTCCAAATGGCGGGCGCCACGTGCCAGCTTCATCACAAAGATAGGCGAGCCGGGCACCTCGGCCTGCACCTGCCGGAAGAGACCCGCAAACTCCTCGGTGGTGTCCGCGCGACGAATGCCCTTGCCACCGCCACCCTCGGAGGCCTTGATCATGACCGGAAAACCTGAAATGTGGACAACATATTATTAATAAACATTAATTTTGATACCATCTAATTGAAAGTGTCCTACCAATCTTGGCTACCGCTGCCAGGCCCTGCTCCACATTGGTGACACAGCCGCGCGCGAAGAGTTCACTGGTTATTTTTATCTTTTTGCTGCTGTACTGGGCCTTCAAATCCGAGCCGGACCAGGGCAGTGTGGGTATATCCGCTGTTTGGGCCACAATCGAGGAGGCCACCTTATCGCCCAGCGCCCACATCGCACGCTCTGGCGGACCGAGGAATACCAGACCCTCCTTGTGCAACAGCTCCGGCAGTTTTGGATTCTCCGATGCATGACCCCAGCCCGCCCAAACGGCCTGTAATAAAAAACAAATGGAGCTTATTAAAAACGCCATAAACAGCTAATTGAATAGATAGGACGTATTATCTCGGTAATTTTCTGACGTCAGCGCTAAAATCGATTTCTCTCTAGAACAAACATGTCATTCAGTTACAAATAGGTCAAATAAGCCCAACTCACGTTCCTAATTATTTAACAGACATACATGCATAAAACTAAATAAGCACTGTTTCTAAAATGAAAACACACCACTAAAAAAGTTAGCTATTTAAATATATGAAAATCGCAAAAAAAGGCGATATATATGAATGAAAAGAGAGTAAAGAGAGCCAATTAAGAGAGCATAGTAAAGAGAACAAGCAAGAAGGATATTTTATATATAGTATACAATTTCATTGGATACCTAGTTCGAAAAGCCGATGGAAAATTTAGAAGTAGAAGTTAGATTAAAAAAAATATTCTAGGCAAAGTATGCTAATTTATCCTAACATTAGCTTGTGAAGTTGGTGAATTGCTTTTCTATAAAGAAAAGTTAAGCAAAATTTCAATAAATAATTCAAGTTTAATATACAAAACGACGGTCACTGTATTTAGAATAAACGATGTTCTATACTATATTTTAAGCAAGATCCTAACCAATGTAGTTGGTGTTCTGTGGAGTATTACATTCGTATCGCATATTAAGGTAGGCAACTAAATGTTTAGCTAATTTTTACACACATTTAACTAAGTTGCTTTTACAGAAACATTTGAGTTTTCAACAACAAGCGTGATTCAGATCCGATATCAATAGATATTTTAAAAATATTAAATGCCAGAAGGAATCATAAATTAAAACCTAAAAACAAGTATATTTAATTACACACAGTAATCAATATGATTTAATTGCAAAAATTACTAAGCACTAATCAATTTAATTTACTAAAAAACCAATCTAAGTATATATCCCATTGACTTTTAAGCGGAAAAGTTCAGATAGAATAAACCGTGTTGCATAGTGTAATCAATTAAGTATGGGCACGTAAAAGACAAACACCGGTTATTCCCAAGTGTGTGTACACACACACACACACACTCGGACACACTCTCTCACAATTCTTTAGGGCCTGCGCGAAATCGAACGAGCCACTTGGTTCCGTGTATGGCGAGAGTAAACAGAAATCATACGATATTTCCAGGTGAGATCTTACCTGCACTTGAGTGCGAAGTGCGATATCCACAATGAGTTCAACATTCGCATAGTTGTTGTTGTTGGAGCCACCGGGCACGGGCACATAATGATCCGCCATTTTGATGTACTCAGCATTGGCCTTCAGATCTTCGGGCGTCACCATAACCACAAATCGCACAGCTCGCTCGTTCTTGAACATCTCGTAGGACCAGCGGCGAATCGAACGCATACACTTAACGGCCGCAATG
>SCDS01001754.1:2134-16508 GCA_004149465.1 Drosophila nigromelanica
AATTCCGTACGCTGTCTGAAGGCATTCTTCCTCAGGAAGAAGTCAGGCGGTTTCTGGATGTTGTCCAGAAGTTGCCTCAGTTGCAGGCAGGAGAATTGCACATGCTGGAACTTCAGTTACCGGCAGCCTTACTCCAGCAGAGCAAAGCTGAAGGCATCTTCAATTTTGGTCAGTCCCGAACCGAGGCAGACGTCACCAGACCCTCTGCCGTTCTGGCGTCCTAGAGCGTCGCCTTATCCATATGCCCTGCAGACAGGATAAAAATCATGACAACACATCTGCACAGAAAGCCCAAAAAATCAGTTGCCCTGTCCGGCACGGTTGCGGGCAACACGGCTCTCAGCACTGTAGGCCACAGCGGGAATGATCTTCATTATCGTGGATACGATATTAAAGATCTTGCCAAGAATTGCATGTTTGAGGAAGTGGCGCACCTGCTGATTTATGGCTATCTGCCAAATTCGCATGAACTGGCCTCCTACCAGCAGCATTTGATGCGGTTGCGCGAGATTCCGGCACTTGTCAAAAATGGTCTGGAATGTCTGCCTGCCGCCTCTCATCCGATGGATGTGATGCGTACCGCAGTGTCCTTGCTGGGGTGTGCCCTGCCGGAGCGGAGCGATTGCCCGGTGGCAGGCACGCGCGAGATTGCGGACAGGCTGGTCGCCTCTCTTGGGTCCATGCTGCTCTACTGGTATCACTTTTCCACGCATGGCCGCAGAATAGAGACCTTTACGCAGGATGAGACTGTTGGCGGGCATTTCCTGCATCTTTTGCATGGGGAAAAGGTGCCGGATGCGTGGGTGCAGGCGATGCATACCTCCCTTATTCTCTATGCCGAGCATGAATTTAATGCTTCCACCTTTACGGCGCGTGTGGTCGCAGGGACAGGGTCGGACGTTTATTCTGCGGTCGGCGCTGCCATAGGTGCGCTGCGTGGCCCGAAACATGGCGGTGCGAATGAGGTGGCGCTGGATATTCAGCAGCGCTACCATACAGCGGACGATGCTGAGGCTGACATCTGCCGCCGTCTGGAAAACCGCGAAGTCATTATTGGCTTTGGGCACCCTGTTTATACAGTTGCTGACCCGCGCAACGAAATTATTAAAGACACAGCGCACGCTCTGGCACGCCGTAATGGCACCATGCGGCTTTATAACGTAGCCGAGCGCATTGAGCGCGTTATGGGGGAAAAGAAAAACATGTTCCCCAATCTGGATTGGTTCAGCGCGGTTTCTTATCAGGCTATGGGTGTTCCAACGTCCATGTTCACACCTCTGTTTGTCATCTCCCGTGTGACAGGATGGTGCGCGCATATCATTGAACAGCGGGAAGATGGCAAGATTATTCGCCCTTCTGCAAATTACACAGGACCAGACAACCGTCCTTTTGTCTCAATCCGTGAACGCGATGGACTGGAGAATGCAGCATGACATACCTTTCAGGAAATGATGCACCAGCATCGCCCGCAGGAACGCGCTTTCGTACCCTGCTGGATGGAAAAGACATTATGCGCATTCCGGGGGCACATAACGGGCAGGCCGCCTTGCAGGCAAAAGATGCAGGATTTGAATCCCTCTATCTGTCTGGTGCGGCAATGTCGGCCAGTATGGGGCTGCCAGATCTTGGTATCATCACGATAGAAGATGTCTGCTTCTTTATTCGCCAGATTACGCGTGCATCTGGTCTGCCGCTTCTGGTGGATGGGGATACCGGCTATGGTGAAACCCTGAATGTTATGCACATGGTACGCGCATTTGAGGATGCCGGCGCCGCCGCCGTACATATTGAAGACCAGATTCTGCCTAAAAAATGCGGCCATCTGAACGATAAGAAGCTGGCGACACCTTATGAGATGGCTCAGAAAGTCGCCGCGGCCGTCAAGGCACGGCGCAAAATGGTGATTGTCGCCAGAACAGACGCCGCAGGGTCTGAAGGGCTGGAGGGGGCTGTTTCCCGGGCCAGACTCTACAGAGAAGCCGGGGCAGACGCTATTTTTCCGGAAGCACTGACCTCTGAAGAGATGTTCCGTGAATTTGCGCGGCGTCTGCCTGATGTGCCTCTGCTGGCGAATATGACCGAGTTTGGTCGTTCTCCGTTTTTTACGGCCGAGCAGTTTCAGGCCATGGGTTACCGTATGGTGATATGGCCAGTCAGTTCCCTGCGTGTTGCGAATAAAGCGCAGGCCGACCTGTATCGTACACTGGCGCAAAAAGGCAGCACGCAGGAGCTTCTGCCAAAGATGCAAACGCGTGAAGAGCTCTACAAAACAATTCGGTATTATGATTACGAGGCACTGGACCAGAGTATTGTTGCGACAGTGCTGCCCAGCATCATTCCCGAAAAACAGAGCTGTCACGCCGCCTGATCTTCCGTCTGCCGGACAAAAAAAACAACAACAGAGCGAAAGCCATGTCCACTTTGTCCCTTATCCCCACGCACTCTCACCCGCATTACACCGCAAGCATGAGCCCGGCGGAGTTGCAGGCCATGCGCGCGCATGCGCAGCAAAATCCGGAAGGCTTCTGGCTGGAGCAGGCCCGGCGTATCCACTGGCACCGTAAGCCAACGCAGGGGTTTCGGGGGTCATTTGAGGGAGATGTCTCCATCAAATGGTATGATGATGGTCATCTGAATGCCTCTGTTTGCTGTATTGACCGCCATCTTACTGCACGGGGTGATCAGGTCGCCCTGATCAGCCACAGGGAAGGGCGTCCCGGTGCAGAGCAGATAACCTATGCCATGCTGCATGAGCGCGTCTGCCGTCTTGCCAATGCGCTGACGGATCTGGGGGTGGAAAAAGGGGAACGTGTCGCTATCTCCCTGCCCATGATTTCCGAGGCCGTCGTGGCCATGCTGGCGTGTGCCCGGATCGGGGCTGTGCATGTTGTGCTGTTTGGCGGATTTTCAGCCGAAGGCATTGCGGAACGCCTGATGGATAGCGGGGCCGTGCTGGTTATTACTGCCAGTGAGGCCAGACGCGGTAACAAAACCATCCCTTTCAAACAGACGATGGATGATGCCTTACTGAAATGTGGGCAGAACTGCACCGTAAAATCCGTTCTGGTTGTCAGAACATCTGACGCTGCCGTGCCCATGCTCCCTGGTCGTGACTATGATTATCATGATTTTGTAGACGGGTTTGAACCTGATTTCGTCCCGGTTGTCATGCCTGCGGAAGCACCATTATTCATGCTCTACACATCCGGCAGCACAGGAAAGCCGAAGGCTGTTGTGCATGCAACCGGGGGATATATGGTGTGGGCTGCCTACACAATGGGCATGGTTTACGCGCAAAAACCCGGCGATGTTTTATGGTGCACGGCTGATGTGGCGTGGATCACCGGGCATACCTCTGTTGTGTACGGGCCGCTGGCGAATGGTGGCACCACCATGATTTCGGATAGTCTGCCAAATGCGCCGCATGCCGGGCGGTGGTTGGATCTGATTGATGACTATAAAGTCACCATGTTGTTTACCTCCCCCACGGCTGTCAGAGCCATGATGGCCGATGGTGATGCGGTTGTGCAGGCACATAGTCTGGAAACGCTCCGGTTGCTTGGCGTTGCCGGAGAACCCATCAGTTCTGATGTGTGGATGTGGTACCATGATGTGATTGGTCGTGGAAAATGCCCGGTGGCGGATACATGGTGGCAGACTGAAACGGCTGGTGTTGTGCTGGGGCCGGTGCCGGGTGCCCAGCCCTTAAAACCCGGCTCAGCCAGCACGCCCCTGCCGGGACTGGATCTGGCTCTGGCTGATCCGCAAGGGCGTATTCAGGAAAACTCTGCGGAAGGAAGCCTGTGTATTGCAAGATCATGGCCCGGACAGGCCAGAACAATCTGGCGCGACCATGAACGTTTTTGCAAAACGTATTTTTCTATGGTGCCCGGATTTTATTTTACCGGCGACGGCGCTCGGCGGGATGATGATGGCTATTACTGGATTACGGGCAGAATGGATGATGTGATCAATGTTGCTGGTCACAGGCTTGGCACGGCAGAAGTGGAAGATGTTCTGGCGACGGACCATCGTTTGTTAGAAAGTGCCGCTGTTGGTGTGCCGCATCCTGTTAAAGGGCAGGCTCTGGTGGTTTTTGCAATCGCCCGTAAAAATGTCACAGCGCAGCCAACAGAGGCAGGGATTAAACGCATGGTGGCCGACGCTCTGGGCCGCTATGCAATGCCGGAAACTGTTTATTTGGTCCCTGATTTGCCGCGCACGCGTTCTGGTAAAATAGTGCGTCGTCTTCTGCGTAAAATTGCAAGTGGCGAAATCGAAAACTTTGGTGATTTGTCCACTTTGACAGATCAGGAAATCGTTCAGACAATTTGTAACTTCGTGCAGGAAAAACACGATATAGGCTCTATCCCTTTGATCTTACAGGCATGAAGAGCATCCCTCCTGTCTGATCAGGACAAACCCGTCAGGATCAGGCTCCTTGCCCTGATGTAAGAGAGGGAGCCTGCGGCGACGCGACGTTTCGGTATGACGTTCTCACCACAGTCGTCATACTGAAGTACGATGCGTCGCCTGATCTATCCTGCTCAGTCACGGCCCTTCGTTGCCATGTAAGCGTGAAAAACACCGAAAGATGTGTGTTTGCGTACGTTTGCAAACCCGGCCTGTTTCAGGTTCTGGAGAATCTGCTCTGGGGGAATACAGTGTTCAATCGTGTCCCAGTAATAGGCCATTAGGGTCCGGCTTTCGCGGGATGCGGTAACGCCTGAGAGAAACGGCACGACCTTTCCCAGATAAAAGCGCAGAAAGGCTTGCACTGTGGGGGAACGTGCCCGCCCGATTTCAAGAATAAGCAGGTTCCCGCCGGGTTTAAGAACCTGCAGATACCCCCTGAATGTCGCATTCAGATCCCGGACATGGCGCAGGGCGTAGCCCATGCTGAGCATATCCATGCTGTTCTCAGCAAAAGGCAGAGCCTGCGCATCCGCCTGCACGACCTGAATGGGCAACTTGCGGCGGCACTCCGCTAACATCCCCGGACTCATATCCAGGCCGACAATGTTTGCCGGAGCGGTGAGTGTTGCGGCTTCCTGCGCGACCAGCCCTGTGCCGGTTGCAACATCCAAGAGTGTGTGTCCCTGACGCAGGCCCGCTGTGCGCAGCATCCATCTGCGGTACCATTTGCCAGACCCAAGAGAAAAGATGCTGTTAATGCGGTCATAATAACTGGCGGTGCGATCAAAAATAGACCGAATAAAAACCGCGCGTTCGCTGCCATTCTCGTAATAAGCCGGGAGCACAGGGTGTGGGGGGCAGGGGTTTTGATCAGGCATGAAAAAGATCGCTTCTCAAAGGCGGGGTGATCGGGTCATATCGTAATTATGGGAGGCGGAACAGCCTTGTTCCTGTGGTGCTGGAGTTCTCTTCTGTTATGCCGGACGCGTTTCGCTGTGTTGTCCTGATCCCGTCTTATAATTCAGGCAAGTTGCTACGGCGCACGGTGTCTGAGGTTCTGGCCGTGTGGCCGGATGTTGTTGTGGTGAGTGATGGCAGTCAGGATGGCAGCCAGCACGCGCTTGATGATCTGCTTTTACAGCATGCAGGCCTGCATCTTGTCCGCCTGCAACGCAATGGCGGGAAAGGGCGGGCGGTTTTATACGGCGCACAATGGGCGGAGCAGTCAGGCTTTACACATATTCTCACGATGGATGCCGATGGCCAGCATCCGGCACAGGACCTGCCGGACTTCATGGCCGCCGGACGCCAGAACCCACAGGCCATGATTCTCGGGAAACCAGTGTTCGGTCCCGAGGCTCCGGCTGTGCGGGTTTGGGGGCGAAAACTGTCTAATGGTCTGGTATGGCTGGAAACTGGCGGCGCGGTGCAGGACTGCCTGTTCGGGTTCAGGATTTATCCTCTTAAGCCCTTCCTGCAGGCCATGCGGATGTCCCGTTTTATGCGTGGCTTTGATTTTGACCCGGAAATTGCTGTGCGACTGGTGTGGATGGGGCTTCCTGCCCGCAACAAGGCAACACCTGTGCGTTATCTTGAAAAATCTGAAGGGGGGATTTCCCATTTTCATTATGGAAGAGATAATGCCCGCCTGATCTTTATGCATGTCAGGCTCATCCTGACGTGGGTCTGGAAGAAGCTTTGCGGAAAGCGGCAACTGTTTCCCGCAGAGAAACATGCTCAAAATTGCGGATCACACGGCGTCTGACGTACGCTTCAACCAGCATAACGCCCGCAGCGCACGCAAATGTTCCTCCTGATAACGGCCAGCGCCATGATCCGTCTGGCCCCGCCAGCGCCAGAACTGCGGGGGCCAGCAATGCCCCGGCAAAAAAGAGAGCCCAGAAGAGGGTCAAAAACTGTGTGTAGCGCGCCACATCTGCGCGTAACGGCCCGTGCACCTGCTGCGCCACGCGGGAAATCAGGGGCGTGTGTGCGGGGAGCAGGGAACAGGCAAATGTGCCCAGCAATGCTGCCAGCGGAACCACATAGAGCAGAAGGGTATCGGTAGTGCGCGCCTGCTGGGGACAATAAACCGCGAAAAGGCAGAAAAGAAGGGTGCAGCACGCTACAGTCAGAATATGCCTGCTCAACAGGGCGAGTGCTGTGCCTTGCAGAAAAATAATAAGAGGAACATTCAGGCTGTTTATAGCGGAAAAATGAGCGATATGCCCTAAAACAAGCGAGAGAAGAAACACCGCAATGCCTAGAATCTTTTTTGCGGGCATGGCTCTGCTTCTGTTATAGCGTGGCTTTTCTTCGTGCATTGTTTATGTTAGCTGACTCATTCAATCTGCATTTTAATGATGAGATTATGCTGTGAATACGACGAGTTCTCCCGCATCGCAAACCCCCTTTGAACATGAAGTGGCTGAACGGCTGGTCGAGGCATTGCAACTCGAAGTCACAGCGTCCGAAATTGAGCCGGAAGCCCCCCTGTTTGGGGAAGGTCTGGGTCTTGATTCCATTGATGCGCTTGAAATCTCTCTGCTGGTCGGGCGTGATTATGGCGTCACTCTGCGGTCTGATAACCCGGACAACAAGCAGATTTTCAGCTCTTTGCGGGCGCTATGCCAGTATTTGCAGGCTAACCGTTCCTCTGCCGGATAAATCCTGTTGAGCAGGGGCGTGGGAAACCGGAACTGGCCAGACTTGTCCCTGCTCTATGCGCCGGAACGCGAGGTGTTTGTCACCTCGGCAGGGCCAGTCACCGGCCAGGCTTTTTTGCGGGCAGCGCATCGTCTAGCGGAAAATCTGCCAGATCAGCCCGTGGTTCCGGTCTGCGCGGATGTGTTTCTTTTCTCCCTGCTTTTTGCGGCGACCCTGATAAAGGGCCAGTATGTGCTGCTCTCAAGTGACCGGTCATCACTCCGGCTGGCTGAACTGGCGCAGCAGCACAACGCCGTCTGTATTGCTCTGGCCGGAGACCCGGAAGTCTCTCACTTGCCCGCTGGCGGCAAAATTTTACAGAGTGAGGTCTCTCTTTCTGATGATCAGCCTCTGAGCGGACACCGTGATTTTAATCCGGTTATAGACGCTGGGCGTCTGGTTGCCGTCGTGTTTACGTCTGGCAGCACAGGGCAGCCTGTCGGGCATGAAAAATATTGGGGAGGGCTGGTGACCAGAAGCGTCACGGCCCGTGTCCTGCTTGACCCGGAAGCCGGGCCTGCGTCTCTGGTCGGCACGGTGCCGCCGTATCATATGTATGGTTTTGAGACACTGGTGCTGCAGGCGCTGAATACCCGTGTCAAAACCATCGCGGGGGCAGATCATTACCCGGCAGACTGGGTTGCCCGGCTGGATAAAGCCTCTGCTCCGCGTATTCTGGTCACAACCCCTCTGCAATTGCGGGGTCTGGTAAAGTCGGGCCTGATGGTTCCCGCCGTGCGGCGTGTCGTATCGGCGTCGGCACCCTTGCCTGAAAAGCTGGCAGAAGAAGCCGAGCGTTTTCTAAAGACTGAAGTGACTGAAATCTATGGGTCAACCGAGACAGGCTCGGTCGCCATCCGGCGCACCCTGAGCGGCCCGTACTGGAGCTGGCTCTCGGCTCCCGGTGCGTTGAACCATGTTCTGGCGGACTTTATAGAAACGGGTGAGGCAGGAACATTCAAGTTGCTCGGGCGTGTCACGGATCTGCTGAAACTGGGTGGCAAGCGCGGCTCTCTGGCTGCGCTGAATGCTGTGCTCAATAGTCTGCCGGGGGTTGAAGACGGGGCGTTTCTGCCGCCGGATATGTCCGGAGCAGACCCACAGGCACGCATGCAGGCGTTTGTTGTCGCCCCCACAGTGGCAGCGGAGACTCTGTTGCAGGCGCTACGGTCTTTGATAGACCCGGTTTTTCTGCCCCGTCGTCTTGTTCCGGTCGCCGCATTACCGCGCAATGCGGTGGGGAAACTGACCTTGCAGGCTTTGCGGGAGCTGGCAGCCGCGCAAAACGCGGAAGAGGAAATTGGTGCTTTTACCGTGCCGCATGATCATCCCTGTCTGGCAGGCCACTTTCCGGGGCAGCCGGTTGTGCCCGGTGTTCTGCTGCTGGAGGCAGCCTGCGCCTTGCTGAATGAGCCACGCTTTGACTGTGACATGGTCAAGTTTCTGCACCCTGTTCTGCCAGAACAGCCCGTGGTGTTTTCCATGCGGCAGGCGGGAGACTCCCTGCGCCTGGCGGGCCGTTGTCTGGGGAATGTCGTGCTGCGTGCGGTGCTCAGGGTGCGTCCCGTTGAAGGCTGAGACCGATCATCGGTGGGTGGTGCCGGAACGCGGGAACCGTGCGGCCATGGCGCTGGCAATCTGGCTGGCAAAGCGCCTTGGCTGGCGGCGTCTGCGGGTTTTGCTCTGGCCCATAACCCTCTATTTTTTTCTCTGCCACGCCAAGGCACGCCAGGCATCCCGCATTTATCTGTCCCGTATTTTGCGGGAGAAGGCGGGTAACCGGCAGGTGATGCGGCACTTTCACAGCTTCGCTCAGGCCGTGCTGGACAGACTATTTTTTCTGATGGCTCCCCAGACCATGCCCGCCGTCCGCTGCACCGGCCGGGAGGTCTTTCTGCGGGCGATGGAGCGCGGGAAGGGGTGCTTGTTGCTGGGCGCGCATATCGGATCTTTCGAGGCGCTGCGTGCTCTGGGGCGTGAACATGCCATTGCTCTGAAAATGGTGATGTACCGCTCCAACCTCGGCGGGGCCACGCAGGTTCTGGAAGCACTGGACCCGTCTTATCAGAACACCATCATCCCCATAGGCGAGCCCGACACCATGCTGCGGGTGGCGGAAAGTCTGCAACAGGGGCACGTCATTGGTATGCTCGGAGATCGCTCCCCGGCAACGGGGCGCACGGTTACGGTCCCTTTTCTGGGGAAGGCCATTACTCTGCCCGAAGGTCCGTACCGGCTGGCTCTGGTAACGGGTGCGCCCATCCTTCTTGTGTGTGCCACCCGCGGGCCGGACGGGGCGTACGCGGTACGGTTTGAACCGTTTGACGTGCCTTACCCTGCCAGCAGGAAAGACCGCCCCCAGTTTATTCAGGACGCAGCAGAACGCTATGCGGACTGGATGCAGGCGGAGTGTCTGAAATCCCCGTTTTGCTGGTTTAATTTTTACGACTACTGGAAAGACCTGTCATGAAGCGTCTTGCATTCCTCCTGCTTTGTGGCGGACTTTTTGTAGCTGCGCCGTCTGCCCGGTGTGAAGATGTCTCGGCTGATCTTGCGGCGCAGATTGTCACGCATCTGGGCAGCGTTCCTGAACGTACAGAGCATTTTCATGAAACACGGGAGCTTGGCGCGCTGACGCATCCGCTGCTGTCCTCCGGGGTGCTGATTTTCCGGCATCCTGATTTTCTGGAGAAAGAAACCCTCTTGCCACAACCCGAAACACTGGCAATTGAGGGGGATACCGTCTCAGTGCAGCGCGGCGGCCATGTGCGGCACATCCTTCTGGCGCAAAATCCAGCGCTGGCGCTTCTGGCCACAACACTCCGCGCGCCGCTGGCGGGGAACATGGCGGCCCTGAGGCAGGCCTACACCGTGTCGGCGCAAGGGGATATGGGGGCATGGACGCTGACCATGACGCCTCTGTCTGAACAGGCCCATAAAATGGTACGGCAGGTGGTGCTGGCTGGCCGTAATAATGCCGTAGAAAGCCTTAAAATCCTTCAGGCGAACGGTGACAGACAAACCCTGATGATAGACCATTGACCCACCCGGCAAGACCTCGTTTTCTGGCAGCCGCCCTAGCATTTTCCGCTGTTCTGGCCGCGGTTGTGTTGTGGGCCATACCGCTCAGGCTGGATATGGCAGGCTTTCTGCCAAAAGGGCATAATGACGGCACCCGCTTCCTTCTGCGTGAAGTGCAGGAAGGGGTTGCAGGCACGATCGTGATGCTGGGGATTGAAGGCGCAACCGAGCCAGAACTGGCGCGTCTCAGCCTTGGTATGCAAAAGGCTCTTTCAGGTACTCCGCAGTTTGTCTCTGTCATGAATGGTGTGTTTTCCGCGCGGCAGACGCAGGGTCTGCAGGACACTCTGATGGCGCATCGTTACCAGCTTGCGCCGGATGCCTCCGCGCGTGACTTTAGCGCAGCAGCACTGGGGCAGGCGTTTGAGGGCGTGCTTGATGGTCTGAATTCCAGTGCAGGCTCCGTGTTTTCAGATATGCTTCTGCGTGATCCGACAAAGGCTTTTCTGAACACAGTTCAGACTTTGGAGCCAGACGTGCAGGTGCGTATGGCGCATGGTGTGTGGTTTGCGTCCGACAGGCCCCGTGCCTTGTTGCTGTTACGCACTACGGCACCGGGAATGGATCTGCTCAGGCAGAAAGCGGTGCAGCAGACGTTGCAGACCACGTTCGCGGCCCTGCATCCGGGTTCAGCCCGTTTGCTGATGAGTGGCCCGTCGGTTTTTGCTGTCAGAAGTGCTACCGGCATGCGGGCGGATATGGACCTTATGGCGTTCTGCTCGGTCCTGATGGTCGCCGGGGTGCTGTACTGGCGGTTCCGCTCGTTCTGGGTGCTCGCGGCTATCGGGGTGCCGTTTTTCCTGTCCCTCAGCGTTGCCATGATCGTTGTGCGGCTGGTGTTTGGGTACGTACATGGCATTGCTCTGGGCTTTGGCATGACCATGCTGGGTGTCGCGCTTGATTACCCCGTGCTGCTGATTGGCCACCGTGACAGGGGTGAAGGGCCAGAAGCGACATTGCAGCGGATAGGCCATAGCCTGCGTCTGGGTGTGACCACCGCCGTTCTGGGGCTGACGGGCATGGTGTTCTGCGGGTTGCCCGGTCTGGCGCAGTTGGGCACATTTGCGGCTACAGGGCTGGTGGTGGCCGCGTGTGTGACGCTGTCTCTGATGCCCCGTCTTGTTGTGGCGGCAGATCTTGCGCCTTCGGTCAGCGGTCCGTCACCTCAACTGGCGCAGGCAGAAAAACTGCGCCGCTATCGGGTTCTCTGTGCCGTGCCGCTCCTCATCAGTGGCGTGTTGCTCTGGCAGCATCCGTTGGTGCTGGATACCCGGCTGGCGGCCCTTAGCCCCATACCGGAACAGGCACGCAGAGTAGATGATGCATTACGGCATGAGCTGGGGGTGCCAGATGCATCGTTAATGCTGGCGGTGTCCGGCGTAAATCCACAGGCCGTTCTGGAGCGCGAGGAAACCCTGTCAGGCGTGTGGGCGCATTTGCAGCACCAGAGCGCGTTGTCCGGTGTGCAGGACGCGGCACGCCTGCTGCCCTCCATGCAGACGCAGCGCCTGCGGGCTGAAGCGCTCCCTGCGCCAGCGGTTTTACAGAGCGCGATAGAAGAAGCCCGTCACAATCTGCCTTTCAGGCCGGATGCATTCTCCGCTTTTGTGCAGGATGTTGCTGCCGCGCGTAAGCTTGCTCCTCTGTCTGTGCAGGATATGGCAGGCACTCCGCTGGAAGCCGCCTTGTCCCCTCTGCTGTTTGAGCGTCAGGGCCAGTGGTTCGGTCTGGTCTTTCCGGAGCGTGTGCATGACCGTGCCGCTATAGAGCACGCCATGGCAAACCAGCCAGACGTGCTGGTGGTGGATATGAAGCGGGAAATAGACGGCTTATCCGCCCACTACACAGCCCGCACGCTACGCTGGATGATGGCGGGATGCGGTTTGGCTCTGGCTGTTCTGGTCTATGGGTTACGGTCAGTCAGCAGGCTGGTGCGTGTTACGGCAAGTGTGGGAGCCGCGTTGGTCAGCCTGCTGGGGCTCCTTGCCATAATGGGGCACCCGCTGACGCTGATCCATCTGATCTCGCTGCAATTTGTGCTGGGAGTCAGCCTTGATTACGCACTCTTTTTCGCGCGGCCCCAACTGGACGACGCCGAACGGGCCCGCACCATGCGCACGTTGCTGACGTGCAATGCCATGACGGTGCTGACATTTGGCCTGCTGGCGACCTGCAATACCCCCCTGTTGCAGGAAATTGGCAAGACGGTGGCTCTTGGCGTCCTCTTTGCCATGGCCTATGGCTTTCTGCTGGCGGGGCAACGCCCCAGAACGGGATGAGCAGCACTTTCATGAACCCTCTTGTGCTAACGGCAGGCACGGTAGTCAGTGCCATCGGCAATGGACTGTCTGAACAGGGCGCTGCTCTGAAGGCGCGCCGCTCCGGTCTGAGCCCCTGTGATTTTTTCGGGATCACGACAGGCTATGTTGGCCGGGTTCCCGGTGTGGAGGACCATGTTCTCACGCGGGGGGCCGGCGAGTTTGTCTGCCGCAATAACGCTCTGGCGGACATGGCCTGCCAGCAGGATGGTTTTGACCACGCAGTGCAGGAAGCCGTAGCGTTTTACGGGGCGGACAGCATTGCCGTTGTGGTGGGCACATCAACCTCCGGTATTCTGTCTGCCGAAAATGCGTATCAGGAGGTTGATCAGCAGACAGGCTTCCCGCCGCCGACATTTCATCAGGCAGGCACACAGGACCTGTTTTCCCTGCCACGTTTCTTGGCCGAACGTCTGGGCACCAAAGGGCCATTGCTGACAGTTTCCAACGCCTGCGCATCGTCATCGCGGGCTTTTGTTGATGCACGGCACTGGCTGGAAGCGGGTGTGTGTGATGCCGTTATTGTCGGAGGGGCAGATAGTTTGTGCCGCATGACGCTGCGGGGGTTTGCGTCTCTCGGACTGGTGTCTGACGCCCCGACCCGTCCATGTGATGCCGCGCGCGCAGGCATTTCCATCGGGGAGGGAGCGGGTTTTGTTCTGCTTGAGCGTGCAGGCGCGAGGCCGGAGGCACCCGTTCTGGCGCGGCTGACCGGCTATGGCGTCAGTAGCGATGGATACCATATGTCCTCCCCGGACCCGGCAGCGCGCGGGGCGGTTATCGCCATGCAGGATGCGCTGAAACTGGCAAACCTTGCCCCTGGACAGATTGATTACATTAATCTGCACGGCACGGGTACGCTGGTGAATGATGCTATGGAAGATCAGGCCGTCAGTGCTGTCTTTGGTAAAAACGTGCCCTGTTCTTCCACAAAAGGGTGGACCGGCCACACACTTGGTGCATCCGGTATTATTGAAGCCATGATCAGTATCGGCCTGATGCAATCAGGATTGATTCCGGGATGCCTGAACGTGATGCAGCTTGACCCGGTGTTTCAAAGCGCGGTGCTGACAGAGAATGAAAACCGGCCCGTCCGGCGTGTTATGAGCAACGCTTTTGGTTTTGGCGGCACCAATTGCAGCCTGATATTTGAGGCCGCCTGATGCGTGTTGTTGTTCAGGGCGTATCTATCTGGGGGCCGGGTCTTTCCGGGTGGCCGCAGGCGGAACGGGTGCTGCGGGGCGAAGAGCCATGGCAGGATGGACCTGTCACGCCGCCGCCTGCCCAGTGCCTTCCGGCAAACGAGCGCCGCAGAAGTGGCGTTCTGACACGTCTGGCGCTGGCTCTGGCAGAGGAAGCCTGCCAGCAGGCGGGCCTTCAGCCGTCTGCGCTGCGCGGCGTTTTTGCGTGTTCCAATAGTGATGGCGCTGTTGTTGATTCCATTCTGTCTACCATCACGACAGAAGGTGGAGAGGTCTCCCCCACGCAGTTCCATAATTCAGTGCATAATGCTCCGGCCGGATACTGGACAATCGGGCATCATACACATGTCCCTGTGGTCGCTCTGGGCTGTTATGACTGGTCTTTTACGCAAGGGCTCCTCAAGGCCGTTGCAGAATGTGTGGTGGAAAAAACGCCTACGGTGCTGGTAGTTTATGATTTGCCCATTCCGGGGCCGATCGGAAAAGTCCGTATCACGGAAAATCCTTTTGGCTGTGCGTTTGTGCTGCACCCAGACATAAACCAGCAGGGCATCTGTCACCTTGATATCCGCTATGATGCTGCCTTTGCACAGCATGATCACGTAGCACATCCTGATCTGGTAAAATTGATGCACACCAACCCGGCGGCTA